>JAMKPZ010005000.1:0-16007 GCA_024699675.1 Amphibolis antarctica | reverse complement strand
AACAAACACACAATTTACTGAAATAAATACATAAACGATACAACAAACAATTACACATGCATTTGATATGATCTTACCCATTTATACAACCTAAACAACTAAAATAAAATATACGCAAAAATGGAATGAAGTAATGCTTGTGAGGGTTCTTAATGATTTACTTGTACAAGGATTACAAAACATCAAGTGGTCCAACCGTTGATTTGCCCAATAACAGCACAAGTATAACAATAAAATTACAAATCTTTAGCATCTTAAAC
This sequence comes from Amphibolis antarctica, assembly GCA_024699675.1. NCBI lineage: Eukaryota > Viridiplantae > Streptophyta > Magnoliopsida > Alismatales > Cymodoceaceae > Amphibolis > Amphibolis antarctica. The sequence goes on along the minus strand of JAMKPZ010005000.1, from coordinate 15,747 downwards.
CAAACTTTAACTTAAAGAAATCCAATCAATCAAGTGAGCAACTTCACAGATAATGTTACGTTATTCACTAGAATTCATGTCAATATAAGCTCTGTCAATGCTGTCAAGTGGTCAGACTCTAAGTGTGATATATATATTAGCAGTTTCATTGAGTTAGACGCCCAGGCATTTTTTAGGCTGCATCCAAGTGTGCCAAACACCCTGTAGGACTTAATCAGTTCCAAAAACGATCCAACAGTATGTAAGGTATTTTTTAGGGTTTTCTTGCAATGATCTTTTTATTTTAGAATGATTCAAACTTTAGATCTCTCATTTTATAATCATCTGTTGTCTTTTATCACAAGTTAATTTATGACTTTTAAACATCATGTTGTTGTGTATGTTGCGTACACATTTTTTACAAGTTAATTTACACTATTTATTTACATGCTTTTTAATTATTTTTATGCAGAGGGACATATAGATAATTATATATTATGTATTTTGGAATAAATACATACATTAATACAGGCACCTAGGTGCCCAACACTACCACATGGGTACCTTAAGCACCTTGACAACCTTGTATATTAGCATAGTGAAAGAAAGCAGCTGATGGTTCTTGACCTAATGCATTAGAAAATAAATAGTTTTCAAAAAATAGTAAAAAACTAATACCTTGAAAGTGACAAAGGATTCCACTTAGAAGGAACAGCTTTTTTTACTTCTTCGCAAAGGACTAATGGAGAAACCATTAAATGCAAATTATATAGGGAGATGAAGTAACCATCAAATGCAAAACTTCTGGAATCCATGGCATCATCAAGCCACACTCCACTTAAATCAAATAGAGCATTAAAATACCCAGAAGGTACTTTTCCCTGGATGGATGATTTTTTATTGAGTAACTCGGACATCTGTAAGAGAGCACATAAAGTAAAGAGTGTCATCAAAAGCTAAAATTTTATTATGAGACATATATACCTATATTTTAGCTTCTTCTGCATCAAAGGGTAAAAATTATACAATGTAGATACCGGTGGACAACACACAAAATTAAATAATGACCAGAATAAACCAAGAGCTAAGAGTCAAACACAAGGAAGATTTAGATGTGCTAAACAAAAGGTATATTTGGACACTTGAAGTACTTGTGTTTGTACGTGATCATGTTTGAGCTTATTGATAAATGTCTAACATAGATATTAAGCATTAACAACCGAATCACATGAAGAAATGTTAATCCAGTTAAAAATGGTGTTTGTCTGACTATTGTGAAGTCAACGTGATTGAATTCTATTTGTGTTGATTATACTCTGGTCTTAGTGCTGTAAGTGGGGATCGCTCAAGTTGGATAAAAGATCTACCTTTATCCATAACTACCTTAATTTAGTGGGAGGTAGGTCAGATCAGTATCCACTAAGAAAAAACTTAATCATTATCCTATTCACCATCTACTTGGTTATTGGGTAACGGATGAGAATGGTGAGTCTAGCTTGGAATGAAACATTAGAATGTGAGTATATTATTGCTAATTTACCCCAAGCTTCTTTGAATGTTGAAGACAGATTCAACATACCACTTGTGCATGATTCGCCAAACACGTGATACACACAAGAATATCAGTTGAAATTAAGCAGTCATCAATTGCCTTCAAAACCTACTGTTTGAGTTCATTCCTATTGCGAAAAAGCTCAATAGAACAAAAGGTAGCACCATTCATCCAAATACACACTCCTCGGAACTCGGCAAACATTAGAAAAAAACAATCAAACAAGCAACAACAGCGATCACCTGACAGAACTGGAGCACGTCAGTCCGGTAGCGGACGTGGTCCCCCTTATCACACCCAACGTCCCTCGGCACGCCCCGGACGACAAATCCTCCGGGAATCGTGACGTCCCTACGGTACCCCTCGTCCAGCTCCACCAGCCTCCTCCTCCCCCTCCCGCCAGCACCCCAGCCCTTGGCGAACCTCAGCCGGAAGTCCGCCGTCAGATCGAATCCCATCCCAAGCGCCGCCAGCGCCCTCTCCACCATCTCCTCCCCCATGCCCCCTCCCCCCACACCCCACTCCCACTACCTACTGCCACCGGGTCAACATCCGCTCCGGCGATTGGCGAAGTGGCCGATTCACGGACGTGTGATATTCGATCACGAGATTCTTCGACCAGACCGGAGACGAATCCCTCTCTCCTTCTCTCTACGTTCCCTTTCTCTTCCCATTTCCAGGTCGCTTTTCGGCAGCCGTCGCCAGTCGACCGGTTTGACCCGGAGATGTTGTCGACAGGCTTCTGGCAGAAGAACCGCGACGGAGTGGTGGCTGGGGGCGAGGAGTTTGTGGTATAATTTATTTAATTTTAATTTTATTAATTATAAAAATTAAAATTAAAGATAATTTCGTAAATAATAAAATTATATAATAAATTATAAAATAAAAATTTATATACGAAAATTCATAAAAAATTTATGATATATCTGTCGAGATTTTTATTCGGAAATTGGTAGTTGAAATTTAATGCATATTAGTGAATTCTAGCAACTTTAGACCAAGAATCTATGCTAATTCAATTTAAATAATTTTTTTAACACATATTTAGAATCATCAAATATTAAAATTTACAGTCTCGCCTCTTCAGTTGCATTTATTTAAAGTTGGAACTTTAATTTTAACTACAGTTTTTATACTGTAACTGAAATTATTGTTAGTTAAAATTGAAATTATATTTGTTTAAAAAAAATTTAAGTATTATATCATCATTTAGTCATATTGTATAATATATTATTGTTTGTTAACATCAAATCAAGTGACTTATAGTAATAAGAGCTGAAATTTAGCAAATAAACGAAACTTTGGAATTTTCGTAAAATAATATACCATGTTAAAAAAAATATTATATCTAAAATAAATATTTACAAATTAAAGAAAAACATTTGTTTGTGACATATGCAAATCTTAAGAAAATATATTTAAATAATGAGATAAATACGTTGGAAAGTATTCAAGAAGACCACGTTAAGTCGAAAATGCTCTATTACAAATAAATGAATCTTAGATCTCATTTATTTACAGAATTTTAATTTCAAATAGCTCGTAACAAATTGAGTTAACAATAATAATCAAACTAAAATTAAGTTAGCAAATAGCTCATAACAAATTGAGTTAACAATAATAATCAAACTAAAATTAAGTTAACAAATAGCTCGTAACAAATTGAGTTAACAATAATAATCAAACTAAAATTAAGTTAACAAATAGCTCGTAACCTCTCATTGTTGTGTGCTTTCGTAAGGAACCTACCATGCTTAACAATATAATTAACCACCAAATAGACTCTCAAGGAGATGTTTAGTAATAATTATCTAATCTAAACCATCAAACACTTTGAGTAATTAATCAAATATCGGAAAGATTATCAAAGCATGATCGAAAATTTCATCCCCAATCGGTGGTCCCAAATCTCGTTGTCACTTCTTCTTTTGAATACTCTCAAGACAATTGTAAGTTTCGTTGACGTTGTATTTTATCTTTTTTCTCAACCTCTCGTAACGTCAATTTGATGTTTATCAACTGTTTTCTTCGCTGGTGTCTCTTTTTTCTCTTAACTTTTGTAACCATTGTCTTTCTCTTATTGTAATTAACTCATTCATATTTCATCCTACGATCGTACATTATTCTAATTTATTTGACTACAAATACGATTTTTTTACGGTTAGGTTGGAGGAGACGAAGAATACAATATAAAAATAAAAATTAAGTTTCAAAATGTTAAAAAAGACGAACGATTGAATTTTTTTTAAAAAAAAGGAAAAAAATCTCTGAAAATTGAAAATCTAAAAAAACAAAATGTCTAAATAAAATTATATTTAAAATATTAAAATATTTACATATTTTTCTTTTTTCTTAAAATGCATAAATAACCTCATCAATTTTTCCGTTTCTTGATTTTTCATTTCCGTTTTCTGATTTTTTAAGGTTTATGAAACTATGAATGGTCCCTTGAGATTTGCGAAAAATCTATCTATTTATATAAATAGAAAATCCAAAATTTCTTGATTTTCACTTTTCAGTCTCTCGGATTTCAGCAATAATTGTCTTATTAATAATAATGTAAATAGTTCCAAAAAAAACATATTAATAATATACATTATTATTATATTTGTGGTGTTATTGACAGAGAAAAAGTGAACATAACTTGTCTAGATAATGTAGGTGATTAGACCATCTATGTATAATAAAAGTAAAAATTAAAATCTTATTTATCAACAGAGTATCAGTTCCAATTTTAATTTTAATAACTATAAATAGTTTGAATTATGTGTTATTTATTTTAACTTTTTGAAGTTCTATTTATCAATTCTGCGTAATAATTATTATCAAACAGAGTATAACTTTAATACTTCATTTATTGTATAGTGCAATTCTTTAATCCTTCATTTGCAGTAGTCATTATTACTTTATTGTAGAAAAAAATAAAACATGCGTTATTTTAATTTTATTACAATTATTAAAAAATACAAGTATATTGCATTTTTATTAATACATATTTTACTTAAAATTTTATTTACCACAAAAATAGTGATTGTGCATCAAAAAAGAAGATGAAACAAATAGACAAATACCATATAATGGGAGGAAATAATGAATCACAACACCGTGAAATTCATATCAAGATATCATTACTTTCATCAACAACAAATAATACCTTAAAAGTAGCTGTATAATTGATATTAAAATTACATAATACATTGTAAAATAGAAATTTATATATAAGAATTTATACGATAATAATGATATATGAAAATTTATATAAAGTTAAAACTAATTAATAAATATGACCTAAAATAGTTATACTCTCAAAGAATATTAGGAGTAAAAATAAAATATATTCCATGAATAATAAGAGTGTATTGTAATTATTCATTGTAAATAGATAAATAAGAAGAAAATTAACAAATACATCTTTATCCTTAAAAAAACACCGTTGGCAAATTCAACCTTTTGACTTGAACGCCTTCTAATATTAATATATCGATCAAATATTACCTGTAAAAAAATATCGATCTAATATTAAAAAACAAACTTTAACATAAAAAAATACGGTTGACCGTAACCCCGAAAAAACTCGCCGGATCTGTCGCTGTCGCCGAAGTATAGGGTGATTATTATTTTAACAATTCTTATATATAAATTTTATTTTATAATTTACTATATATATTATAATTATTTTATTAATTTACCGTACATGAAAATAAATTTTAAAGCTCTCCTAAGAAACACACTCGTAAACTCCTTTGACTTTGTTTGTTTCTATTATATTTATTATAAAATTATTAGTTTTAAAATTTTTTGAGAATTGAGAATAGTAAAATAAACGGTGTTGAAGTTTATAGTAAATTATATAATAAAAATTTAAGATTTATATATAATGATGATAACATAGATAAATATAAAAATATTATTATCAATAAAAAAAATTAATTACCGTGTCAATGCATTGTTCTCCTCCCTCCTCCTTCTTCCATATGCCCACACCACGAAGCCGGCCAAACCTAGACCGACGAGGCAACAACCAACGATGCATACGTGCCTGCCGCCAAGCGCCGCCGAGTTTTCCGAAGCCCATGGCTGCCGAAGAAACATTCTCAGCCTTTCCAATGCCGTAGCGGTGGACTCCATCAATCCGGCGATCGCCTCGCACGCGCGGACGCTCAACTCGTACAGAACGCCGGCCGCCATCGCTGCGCCGCCGGTGCAAATCTCCGCTGCTTTCCTCGCGTTCTCGCGGAGCGTGTTCGTGGCATTCGAAATTGCCACCCACAGCTTATGACCGTGGACGACGACGGCGTCGCGGAGGTTGCCAAGCGCGGCGGCCGCCTCTTGTTTGGCACGTTCCAGGGAATACTTCAGAAGAAGAAGGATGGAAGCGGCGGCTTCCCTCAGACGACAACCCAACAAAGCGCTTGTTGCTCGTACGCGGTTCAGGATCTTCAAAGCCGTGGTCTTTGTGAATGGCACTAGTACATCAGAACAAAAGACGTTGATCGACGCTAGACAGTATCGTGATACCCTAGAAACCGCGGATTTCATGGATGTTACTGTTGCAGCAGCCACGTCGCACAGGAGCTTGAGAAGCTTGGAAAGGAGCAGGATGGCCGGATCGAGGATTCGTTGCAGGCAACAGAATGTTGATTTCAGCAAGAGATCTGATGTGTCCTTCAGCACGAGCTTGTAATTACTCAACAGCCACGACACACCAGCAAGGACCTGACCTTTGAACCAGAGCAGCATTTGGCTCACCATGTCGCCCGGGAGCTTGAGAATCCTGAAGCCCAAGCTCAGCAGCCGGAAGAAGATCTGGACGGCGAGAATAAGGAGTTGTAGTAGGGAAGACATCATTGGTTTCAACAAGGAAGCTGATGAATTCTTCGCCACGAGCATAGAATTACTCCACACCCACGACGCACCTGCACAGACCTGACCTTTGAACCAGAGCAGCACGGCGTTCGCCAAGCCGACCGGGAGCTTGAGGAGCTCCAAGGCCAACCCCAGCAGCTTGAACGGGATCAGGATGGCCAGACCGAGGAGTTTTCGTAGGCAAGAGGACATTAATGCTGGCTTCGGCAAGGAAGCCGATGAACTCTTCCCCCTCCGGACATGGCCACCGGAGCAGGAACATGACACGGCTTTCACGACGCGGCAAGAGATCGCCATCGGACTCGATCGGTACGGCGCGCGGCGATGGGTCTTGTGGGTTGGAGTCGTGGAAAATGGAGACGCTGAGACGGCGACGGGCTAAATGCTTTGCTCGTCGGGTTTTCCGTTTTCTTAGTATAATTGTTTTAGTATAAATTTTAAATTTTAATAAATATTACCGTAAATTATTGTAATTAAAGTGAAAAAGTAAGAGTATAATGAAAAGTACTTAAATAAATCGAGTCTTATTAAAACTTATAATAATATAGGAATATTATTTTAATATAATAATTATTAAAAATAAAAAAAATAATTATAAAGTTACTCGTGCACGTACGTCATAAAAAAAATTAAAAAAATATGTATTTAAAAGTGAAAAAATATAAAAATTAAATATAATTTTTTCAATACAACTTTATACGTAAAATTGTAAATTTAAATTTAAAAGCTAAAGTTTTTATTGCAATAATTACAATTTATTTATCTATCTATAATACTAAAATGCATGTGTTACCGGTGAAAAATGCGAATACATACAGTTTTTTTTTTTTTTTTTTTTTGGGGGTGGGGGGTGGTGGGAACGCGTGTTATTTATATATACTAACGGCTTTTCTGGGAAACGTTGCTATATAAATTTAAAAGACTCATGAATTAAGTGGGAATGAGCACAATAAAATCAAGTAAGTTTGAGGATTTACATGTCCAAAAAAGAAAAACAGCAAATTTCATGTAAAAATTACATGAAATTATATATAAAAATTACAGACAAAAATATAAAACATACAAGATTACAAGTGAAAAAGCATATCAAGATAAAATTTCAAGTTTATCTAGAATTACGTAGGATGTGTTACTCACGATTAATTGATCTTGAATTAAATTTTCAAATGATATTAAAATAAGATTATGTTGTAGGTTAATCGTAAGTATATAAAAAATCACTTTGAGTGATATCTTAGTAGTTGAATGGTCTCTTATCAATCTTATAATTAATCTCATATTTGAAATTTTATAAATGCAATAAAATTATCTCAAAAAGTAATAATTTTCCAAAAAAATCGTAAGCATGTAAAATATAAGAAACGGTAGGTAGTTTTGGGTACCTGAAGATTAATAAAGTTAGATTTCGATCGATAAGCCCTGGGTCTTGGAAGCACATGCATGGAATCACCTGAGAATGCCTCTTCTTATGGCTTGTGAATAGATTATGAACATTTAGTGATTCAACAGATTAAGAACTTGGTAATTCAAGCCGAAAGATCAAGGAAGAAACTTTAAATGAGTTACAAAATGGTCGCATTCTAGCGATGGTCTGATTCACGATGTACTACGCTCTAGCTATATGTAACTTCATCTTGATACTCGGGAGTCTTCTACCAGTGGGTTTGTGAGCAATCTGTGTCATCCATGGAAATTCTGCTTTTTCAAGACTTAAACCTAGGAACATAGAAGCATTCAATGCCGGTCCAAAGAATTGGATCGAGGTTGTCGAATTTCGTGCATCAATTTCGCCAAATGGAGGTTCTGCAGTCCTTCGTTGTGCTAGCTACTTGTGTGGGCAGCAATGCTCTAGAGGGAGCTTTTGCTAGAAAGGGCAGATCAATTTGGTTTACAGAGTAAAGCTGGCTTATAACCGAGCTCCCATTTTGCAACCTCATGTTACTGTGTCATTTGTGAATTGCATGCAAAACTAGTGCTCCTTATTTTCTTCTGATGATCCGAAGCTGCTGTGAAAGTTTAGGGTTTACCATGGTATGAAATTGACTAGTATCCATTAACGGCGATGGCCTTGTGTAAATTATGAATTGCAGTCAATTCCCAGCTGGTGCATCATCAGATGGCTTTCCCTTTTTCCAATGACTTGAAACTGCCATAAAAAGTTAAGATTTCCTCCCTGGTATGAAATTTACCGTTACAAGAATCTCAACCTTTTTCATTATTCTCACACTTTGTGCTTTTTTTTTGAAGACAAGCATTATGTTCATACACTATATGCTGGTAGAATTTACAAGCATTACGTTCATACGCAATAGAAAGATGATGGGCAAGGCTGGGGGAAGGAAAGAACATGCTATACCATAATATCATGAAGCTGAAGATCCAAGACATAAGTGGTACAAGTACATGCTACCATAATATGGCGGTTCAGAATATGACAGACAATATGCCAGGAAAATATAGACCACAGATGTAACACCTGAATTGGCTTCAATTTGTCATGGATCTGGTGCAAGGGTGTATTCAGTTGGCCTATACATGATACAAATGCTTTCATGGAGATTTCATGTACACGGGATCCCATTGCAAGACTACCGGCTTTATTTGCATTGCAGGATTACCCGCCAAACTTGGCAGCACAAGTCCAATGGGAGTTTACTGAAGTGCATCTGGTAAGACATGATGTTCAGAAAATGGTTGACAGGAGTAACTGCTCAACGAATTCCGCCCTCTCAATCTTTTTCTGAGTGCACTGATCTTTATCTTTCTCAATTTCAGATACCAACATGCTACAGACAAAAATGAATATGGATGACATGCAAGTAAAGGGAAGCATGATGAAAAGCCAATAAGCCCAGAATTATTTACATGTACAAGACAAATGTCCAAGAGCTCACAGTGCTGGTAACATAATAAAGAAATGAAGGACAGAGAACACTTGCACATAAGTGTATGCCAAAAACAATCTTCCTGCAGTTTCTAATCCCATGATTTCTGGAGTTCGTTTCAGCATTGATTACAGTGTTTGTTGAAATATTCCTATTTCAATAGATTTAATAAAACATAAGGATTATAAACAAACTAATTTTTATTCTAATAATTAAAATCAAGTTTAATTTATCAAAAATTACCATTTATAATTTGAATTAACAAGAATGGAGTAATTATTTTTTACAAGAATACTTCATGAAATAGTGAACTAACAAACAATATTAAGTACAAGCTATGCCTCCCAATTTCTTATATATAAAAAATCCAAAACTATCGGAAATTCAATGAATTTTGATTCAATAAAGTGATCGTTTTTATAATGTAAATTTTTAAATGTCTTCAATAACTAAGAAATACTATTGAACTATATAAGGGCAAGATGATCTAATAATATTGCTTTCTACCATATTTTTACAAGTTCCTAACACATAAATCACCTTCCACCAATTAAAAATATTATTTGTTTAAAATGAAAATAATACCTATTAACATCTGATGTGGTGCTTGCAGATCCTGATGGAGAATTTGAATTTGTTTCTTGGTCAGCTTTTTCAGTTTGAAGGGACGTGTAGCTTCTTATGAATGGTGAGAGCAGAGAGTCAGGGGCAGGATCTGATGCATCTTCCCTGTTGCTGCTTGACCTCACTCCTAGAAAATATGTGAGTTCTTGTAAATCCCTCCCCATGACTGGGGTGCTATTAGCCCACAAACGAGATTTCTTAGGTTGCCTTCTCTAACAACAACAATCAATTAAGTATGTTAGCAAACTTAATGCAGGACAAAAAGGAAAACAAACCACAAAACCATACTAATAGGCAACTTGCCACACCATTCCACATCGCAAGACAATAATCATCAAAAATTGAATAGTCAATGTTACAAAATCCTTTTTAGGCAAACAAAATATAACATAATCCTAATACATCCAGATAGCAATAAATCCAATGCAATGATATGGCTGATTGCCCCCATTACAACTTCCATACTATAACAAAGCTTGCATTTCTATGAAAAATTTGAAGGGATAATCGCAAGAATACTACCTTTATAAGATGTGAATGTTGTATCATGAAGTGCCCCGTCATATCCCTCCCTAAATTTGCTGCACAGACCGGACATACCTGTGAAAGTGACAATTATGCAACCACACTTGAGATAAATCAAGAACAATAAAATAGTAAGTAAAAGGGAATAACAGTTTGATGTGAGATAGTTGAATACTTGAATTACACCCACGTGATACTTCCATATTTAGTCAGAGATACATTTGAAGGTATTTTCTTTTAACCAAAAAAAGACGACTGTTATGCATACTTACCAGCTATTATAATACTTTTACATGAAACAGGTAATGGCCAATGTTAATAGGTTCGGACATGAGGAATTCTGACTGAAGTAATGATTAACTTGATTTTATTGTTCAGCAATGACAACATGTCTTTATTAACTGTACTTTGGTTTGCATTTCTTTCTATGTTTCAATCTTGCTTTCATACAACAAGCTTTACTGTAGATCTGGTTGATATTCACATCTCATTATGCACCAGTTAGGAAAGAATAATTAATTAATGTAAGAGAAATTAAAATAAGTATAGAAAGGCCTAAAACTAATTGGTTAAGAATTGTAAGAAGAAAAAATAAATTTATATAATTTAACTAAAAATTTGATCATATATAGAAATACATGGAAGAAAATGATTCATATAGTCAACATATTTAGATTCTGGTGCAGATTATTGTTGTTGTTGCCTAGTTTTATCTTATCTCATTAGCTATATTGCTTCCCTTTCCATGCCCATGCACCTGATAAATCATAAATCCCTTATGAGCCCCGGTATTGAGGAAGCTTGGTTCCAACATTAATTTTTTTAATCCAATATGCATTTGATTTTGGAAAAATAGGGTCTATCCCCAACATGGCTGCATCTAATAGGAGTGGGCAGTAATTATACAGGAGATGAACCTTTTACGGTTTTCTTCATGTCTAAGTTGTGGACCCTTGATTTGAAATAACAATTTTCTAACTTGAATCTCCAGCCATTTACAATTTTTTTTTTAAAAAAACAAATTTCCGTAGCAACAACTGCCAATTTTGTGGTGCCTTAAAGAAAAGCAAAGATTTAAAACAAGTGAAGATGAATATGGATGGTATCACGTACTGCATTTTTTATGTCAAAGCAATGTTCTTCCTGTAAATGTGCACAGAGAGAACGGATTTCAATATCCACACAGCAGTACGGGCATGGAAAACAAGCTTGAGAATTGTCATCCCCATCCAAGTCACCAAATGCCAAGCATGCGTCTAATAGATCAAGGAAGATATTACAGATTAGCAAGTATTATACAATTCTGAAGAATAAATATCAAAATCACATTTCTCTCACGGAACAAGTATTCACGATACCATAAAATGATAGTTTTACATAAAACATCAGCCACAATAACAAGAGTTAAATCACATGTAAGAATATATAGACCTTAATGTCAAAGCACATATGTAGTCCTTAATGATCGATGGCCTGTTTGTTAATTAGGTTTAGTTTTTTGGTTTTTCATATGGTCAAGGTGCGTAGTAGGCATCAGTTTTTTAGCTGAAAAAATTAGCGAAGATGAATTTTTTCCCTTGCATTGTTTGCAGTATTGGTTTTTTGTGTCCATTTAAGAAGGCAAAAAAAAAAATGGCAAACTATTATTAAAAAGGGAAAATACTCTCTAGTGACACTACTAAAGTTGTTTTTCTAGTAGTGCTTTAATTCAATAGTCTAAATTAAATCTGAATTATTTAAATTTTTCAATAACTCATCTAACTAACATGACCTTGATCTCTCTCCTCATATACATTAGAGCCTCTATCTTCCAATTGGGGTTCTTGAACTCACACTCATAGAACACTATGTTCGATAGTCCTAATGACGACTTCTACTCCTCTACTTCCATTGACTATGAAATTGTAAATATTTCTATTGAGATTCTCACAACGCATCACTGCTCCATTGAATTCCTTTTTCATTGTCCCTTAAATCCATTCTTGGTCTCCCTCTACTATATATATATATATATATATATAGTGATGGATTGGTGTAATGCTTGGGACTTGAGAATCATGAGTCCAAGCAACTAATGATCGCATGCAAGTGGCAATTTCTATTTGCAACATGATTTGTCTAGTTATAATCCTATCTACATGCGTGATTTCTGATTAATACCAGTACCTAGTGTTAATATATGTCTTGCAATGGACAGCCAAAGCACTGGAAAAATGATTTAAAGTTAAGCACCACTAGAAAAACAACTCTAATGATGTCACTAGAGAATTAGCTCCCTGTTAACCTATGATGCAATAGAACTTTATGAGATGATTTAGAAGGATCATGGTATTATGGTGATTTTCCCTATCAAGAGTAAGAAGATACTAGCAAGGGGTCTTCAAGAGATTCCTAAGCAGAACACAATTCAGAGGGAGATCAACCATCAGCACAGATTTTCTTTCTGGATCAGTTAGTTCCTCCTCGGATGTCGACATCGGCCATTCTCCGGCTGCGGACGTTCCATCCTGCCCACCGTGGTGTGAAGCGCCAGGTCCACCAACCCAGGGACGGCCAAGGACATCAGCCATGTACAAACATTTCATCCCCGGATTGTGGAGCTCACTTTGGACCATGTCGGTGGTGTGTGTTTCCGCAAGCAGGCATGATCGTCTCCTAGAGCAAAAGTTTGACGGACTAGCAGCCTTCAGGCTCATCACATTAAACACATCCCCATCGGAACTCCTCAACTTCACGGTAGTCGTCTCGGATGCAATGGCTCTAACGCCCGACCACACCCCGAAATGGAACACAAGAAGAAAGCGACCAGCAGAGTGCGGTCAAGGATTGAAGGACCTCTGTCCTTCCTCTACTTGAAGAAGAAGTTTTAGCAGTTTTACAACATTGAATCCAAATCGCCAGATATTCTCCGAACAAGAGAAACTGGAAATGCACAATTCCATCGGCGAAATCCCTAATTTTCAGTGGAAGCGAAACTCACACAACCCAAGAGCCAAAGCGAAGCTAGATCGGAGAAAAACGATCGTAGTACCAAAAAAGGAAAACAAATCAAACAAAAAAAGACTTGGATTTTTTTTTTTTGGAAGCATGGAAGAGAAGCCAGAAGCCATGGCCACACCCGAATATGGAAGAGAAATGGGAGATGGTGGAACAGGGCGGGAACCTGTACCTGAAGAATCAAGCCTTGCGGGAGGGAGGTGGTGGTAGTGGCCGTGCTTGAAGCCCATCACCCTCGAATCCCAGTACTCCTCCACGTCCATGGCGACTCCCCACCCGCCCTGATCCCACGGAAATGTGTTCTGCCGCCGAAGGTACCCTCTCCGCCTCCTCCTGCTCTTCTGATCTCAGAGCTCCTGCACAGAGAGAGAGAGATGTGATTGTGGCCTGTGAGTTGGGTAGCACAGATAGATGGTGTCTTTCACTTGCCCACCCTCGCCCTTCCTCCTCACCTTTTGCTTGTGGTCCTTTTCAACCATGGCAGGCAGCCGTGCAGTTGCCACCCGAGGCAATCAAAATCAACTGGTGGTCACGGAAGCTTTTCCCCTTCACTGCTTACTCAGCGGCAGTGACGATCTTACTCATCTCCACCACACACCCACTCTACACTATTTAAGGTGAGTTATATATATATATATAATAATGATTCTAACTTATATGGATATTCGATTTGGATCAAATAATCACGAAAGGGGCAAACGGGAGTAGCGATGGAGCAGGCGAATGCAAGCGCCAATAGAGTGGGTGAACGCGAGGGTGATGGGCAGATGGTAACTGTGGGGGCGACGACGACTGCAACCGTCGGAGTGAGGGCAACAGTGCCCGCACGGGCAAGGGCGATGGCGCCCGCGAGCGACGGTGGACTTTTCTTTTCCTTCTTCTCGGTAATGAATTCCGACGGTCTACAAAAATTCTTCTGCCTAAAATCCGTTAGATTTGGTTAATTTTTTCTCATCACCAAAAATTCTTCTGCTTTGTTAGAGTTATCAGTCGTGTCTATCGTGTCGATATAGTCCGTAGTACGAAAAATACTATTTGTGTCAATCAATAGTACGATTTTGACCAATACGATTCTTTCCAAAATCTGATGTTGTGATCCAACGATCGACCTAATAACCTAACGGCCGACCCAAGACTCAACGGTCCATCTCCTTCACTAGCCGCACGACCCGTTCACGGTTCACCCCCCTCCCGCGCATGCGACTGTTCACCTCGCCAACCTACATAGCCTTCCGCCCATCCCCCTTAGGCCTTGCCGCCTCCGACAACCAACTTAACCACTTCTCTCTTCGCAAAAGAGTCTACTCAGCTGTTGGCCTAATGACCTGATTGCCAGTCCAGACACGATTCCCCAACCCGCCCGCCTGTGCATATAACCGTTCAACCATCAATATTTAAATTTAATTCAACAATCAACATGACAACATTCAACATTCAAGTATTCAACAACTTAATAAATGCGACAATCAGACAACAATGCATATAATTAAATTAAGTTTTTATTTATTAATGAATTACATATTTTATATTTACATTATTACAAATTTACAATTACATTTAAACAAATTTTATAAAAAAATTAAATTACATTTTAAAAAAAATTACAAATTAAAAAATTAAAATTAAAATATTTTAATTATGAGATATTTAAGTTTGTGAATTGCTCAATAAATTCTTCAACTTAATCGTATTCACGGAGTGCAGCAAGCTCCTAGTCTTTTACACACATTAATGCTTCTATTATATCTTCTTTAAACTTGCATCTTCGGTTATCAAGTGCATTGCCACTCATGCTGAAAGCTTATTCACAAGCTACTGAAAACATTGGAATTGTTAATAAATCTTTTGCCATTATTGATAATATTGGAAAAATCAGTGATTATTATTTCCACTAATCACATCAAACATATTTAAGTTAGAATGTTGAGTAAATAATAATGATTGGTGATTCGTTGCATTAAAAGTAATTAATTCTTGTCTAGATGGTATATGCTTATAATTATATGATGATGATGTTGGAATATCTTCATCAAATCTTCGATCTTGTAAAAATGCCCAAGAATCTAAAGATGGTCCAAAATTTGATTTTGGTATTGTGGACATTGGTGAAGGAGAATGTTTTATTTTTAATCCATATCTTTGTGTGTATAAATTAAATATTTGATTTAATTATTCTTCTATTGTACTAACATTTAATCTTAAATCTACACCTAAACTCATTTGTATTCCCCTAATTAATTTACTAGCATATCTTATTTTACACTTAGGATCTAAGCATGCACTCAAAATATATAATGTAGGGATTTCATTCCAATATTT
>JAMKPZ010004998.1:0-20554 GCA_024699675.1 Amphibolis antarctica | reverse complement strand
CCCAATAGGCCCAATAAGGATACATACACTTGTGAAGACTTAAACAGTCTCCACACCAGAGTAACCCTAACACTTCACCCATTCACTTCTTCCGAGGGGAGATTGACGACCTCCTCTTCTCCTACCAATTCCTTAGTGTATTTGCTGTTCTTTTCTCAACCTAAGCGTATCCTTGAAGGAGAGACTCTCAGTGCTGGCTACTTCCTCCTCTGTTCCTTGGTGTAATTGCAAAGTGACACCCAAAATCTCATTTCAAGGTTGAAAGGAAGGCTTGCCAGATTGACGACCTGGTGGACCGGAAGTAAAGACAAAGAGAAGTTCTTAGCCTAAGCAAGTTTCGAAGGAAGAAATTACAGTAGAGCATTATGTGTTCTTTCCTTTTCCTTTTCCTTTATTTTTACCTTTCCTTTATTTTTACACTCAATTTTACAAACACCTATCTTGTCAACTCTATTACAATATTTAGAGAATGATTTCATGTTTTATGTAATGTTGAATGTTGGATTTTATTTCTACAAGTTTTTCGTAATGTGTTGTGTTGCATGCTGTATGTTATTTGTTTTGTTGTAAAATATTTAAAAAGACCAAAAATATAAGTATACAACTCTTAGAAGTTTCAACTAATTCAAATTGCACTGTTTAAACATCTGAAACTCACTTTTATCGCACATTCCACAAGTAAGTTTGTGGGTAAAGACGTTTACCCACGAGCTATCTTGAGGGTTTAGTGCTTTTCCTGTGCTAAACGACAAATTACATGCAAACTGATGTGTAGAATGTTAAGACTTAAGAAGAACTAAATATTTGGAAGTAAAACTCATTAGATAAAGTTTTTCAGTGCAAAATTCAAATCATTTATTAAAAGGCTACTTTTAAAAATCAAAATATTTTAAGTATTCAAGAAATTAAAGTAATGAAAAATTCTCTGGAAGGTGCAAATTTAATAAGTGTTTAAAGAGCATCCTAGTAATTAATTGGAATGGAGCAACTGTGACACTGCTTGAAAGAAATATAATTACTTGTTCCATTAATTGAATACACCAATTTAGCTAAACACCAATCAAAACTAATCCCTGTGGACAAACCCGTACTTACACACTAATTACATCTGAACCTATGCACTTGCGGTGAAATTAAAATATTTCGCACACACATTATTCTCTTTACAAGAATTTAATCACAAGTGGTGTGTAGGCAAGACAAGTTTTTGGCGCCATTACTGAGGATCCTGAATTTTTGCAATTGGTGTTGCCTATTTTGGTGTTAGCTAGGACTACAATATAATTTACTTACATTTACTATTATTAAATTCTATTTTAAAGTCTTATTGCTATTCTAGAGTAGACAAGTATTTTAAATTCTGAATTTTATAATAGACTCATATAACTCATATTGGGGTGATTGTAAGGTTATTCCAAGAACTAGTTATGAGGATTCTAATTATGTTAGAGGACATTATTCACCTATGGAGTTTAATGACTACATTTTACAACATGTTTTAGAAGGACTTAATGTTAATTCTCAAAATAATTATATCCATAATGACAATTCTAATTTATGGGAATGTAATGACAATTCAGGAATGCAAAATTATTATTCAAAGTATAATTATTAATGATCAAAATTATCAATTAAACATATCATTACAAATACAACAATTAACGGATAAAATAGATGAATCAATGCGAAATATTGAAGAGAGTAACAGATTGAATCAATTAGAAAATGATAATTATTTAAACTAG
Organism: Amphibolis antarctica; assembly: GCA_024699675.1. Lineage (NCBI taxonomy): Eukaryota > Viridiplantae > Streptophyta > Magnoliopsida > Alismatales > Cymodoceaceae > Amphibolis > Amphibolis antarctica. The sequence goes on along the minus strand of JAMKPZ010004998.1, from coordinate 18,809 downwards.
TCAATCTTAAAAGAGGATCAGAATGTTCAAGGAATTAATACAAGTTTAACAAATCTTAATGATAATTTGCTAATGAATGCTGAAATTAATCAAAATTATGTTAATCGAAAACTATCATTGGGAATTGAACAACTGTTGAATAGAGTTAATGAATCAATACAACAGACAGAAGACAGTAAGATGTTAAATGAGTATGAAAATAGTGATAATCTAAATTGGTCAAATGAAAATCAAATTTATCAAGATGTGAACTCATTAGGAGATATGTTATTTATAGATGAGAATATATAACCATTTGAGGTAATTGAAGAAAATCAGTATGGTGATTCAACTGCTTTTAATCATATGGAAAAATTGGATGAAATTCAAAGATCAATAGATTTGTTTTTAAGAAATTCATCTGATTCTAATCTATCTAAACCAGATAATGTGTCAAAAGAAGAATCAAAGGATGTATGTATTATATTAAGATCTGGTGTAACTTATGAAAGTCCTAAAAAGGATGACAAAGAACAACAAATTAATGACAATTTCACAAAGAAAGAGGAAACTAATGTAGAATCTAGTCCAAAAAACAAATTTGATGCTGAATTAGAGGACAATACAGAAATTGAAAATAGTAAAGAATCTGAAAATAGTAAAGAAATCGAAAACAAAGTTGTTAAGAAAGACATTAAAAATGGAGATAAGTTAACAAATGAAAATCATTTTCCATTTCTACATAGAATGAGAAATGTTAAGGATCAAAAACAAGAACAAATCAGTAAAGTATTTGAGTAAGTTAAAGTTAATATACCATTGTTGGAAATTATTAAACAGGTTCCTTCTTATGCCAAATATCTTAAAAGTCTTTGTACCAAGAATAGAAGGAAGAAAATATTAAGAAAGGCATTTTTAGCTAAAGAGGTAAGTTCTCTGTTAATTAATTCTATACCTGAAAAATTAAATGATCTAGGAACTCTTAGGAGCTGGAATTAATGTCATGCCTAATTCTGTTTATGAGAAGTTAAAATTGGATAATATCAAACCTACTAGAATAGTTATTCAGGTAGCAGATAAATCCATAAGAATACCTTTAGGAAAAGTGAAAGATATTTTAGTAAGGATTATGGAATTTGTGTACCTTGTTGATTTTATTGTATTAAAATAAATGCTTCAAATGTAAATCAAGATCAAGCTATAGTTATTTTATGAAGGCCATTTTTAGCTACAACCGATGCTTGCATAAGTTGTAGAAATGGTTGGATGAAATTAGCTTGGGATGATAAAAAGCTAGAACTGAATATTTTAAATGGAGTCAAGAAAAATTTTAAAGAGCTACAATTTAAAAATTTTAAAGTTAATCTAATGGAAACTTTTAAAATAGTTGAGGATTTAGATTTAGAAGAATTAGATCATGTTGAAAGATGTGTAGTACAAACTGAAGAAATGTTGAAGGAGGAAATATCTTAGCAAACCGAAATTATGGACATAAGCAAAGAAAAATTCGAAAATGATAACAAATCTTTAATTTCAGAGCATCCTGTTCTTGAACTAAAACCACTTCCAGAAAATCTAAAGTATGCATTTTTGGAGAAAAATGAAACTCTACGAGTCATTATTACTTTTGATTTAATATCAATACAAGTAGAAAATCTTTTAAAAGTATTAAGAAAGCATAAAGGAGCAATAGGATGGCAGATGTCAAACATAAAAGGTATAAGTTTAACTATTTGCCAACATATGATTAATCTAGAATCTAAAATGCAACCTATTAGGCAACCATAGAGAAGATTAAATCCGAATATTAAAGAGGTTGTTAAAAAGGAAATTCTGAAATGGTTAGACAATAATATAATTTATCCTATCTCTAATAGTTCTTGGGTAAGTCCAATGTAGGTAGTACCTAAGAAATCTGGGATACCAGTTGTAGAAAATGATAACAAGGAATTAATTCCAACTAGAGTTCAAACTGGTTGGAGGGTCTGTATCGATTACAGAAGGCTGAATGCAACAACTAGGAAAGATCACTTTCCATTGCCTTTTATAGATCAAATGTTAGAAAAACTAGTAGGGCATGAGTATTATTGTTTCCTAGATGGCTATTCAAGTTATAATCAAATCCCTGTTGCACTTGAGGATCAAGAGAAAATAACTTTTACATGTCCTTTTGGAACATTTGCTTTTAGTTGTATGTCTTTTGGGCTATGCAATGCATCTGCTACATTTCAAAGATGTATGATAGGCATCTTCACAAACTTTATGGATGAATTTTTAGAAGTGTTTATGGATGATTTTTCTATATATGGAAACTCATTTGAAAAATGTTAAAGTAATTTAGGAAAAGTGTTAGAGTTGTGAATAGAAAAAGTTAGTATTGAACTGGGAAAAATGTCATTTTATGGTTAAACAAGGAATAGTTTTAGGACATATTATTTCTACTGAAGGTATAAAAGTTAACAAAGCAAAAGTGGAATTAATATCTAATTTACCTATTCCCATAACAAGTAAAGATATAAGAGCATTTTTAAGACATGTTGGTTTTTATAGAAGATTTATTAAGAACTTCAGTAAAATTGCTTAACCTTTAACCCAATTATTAATTAAGGATGCACAATTTGATTTTAATGAGAAATGCACAAAAGCTTTTAATTTTCTAAAAGAGACCTTGACCACTTCACCTATAGTTTATCCACCTGATTGGTCTCAACCTTTTGAATTAACGTGTAATGCATTAGATTATGCTTTAGGTGCAATCTTGGGTCAAAAATTAGACAAACTACCAAGAGTAATTTATTATGCTAGTAAGACATTGAATGAAACACAAATTAATTATAGTGTAACTTAAAAAGAATTTCTTGTAATAGTATTTTCCTTAGAAAAATTTAGGTCTTATCTAATTGGTAATCACACTATCATTCAACACTTGGTATGCTGATATAGCTAATTACTTGGCTATAGGTTTAGTACCTCATGATTGGTCGAGTTTAGACAAGAAAATATTTTTTTCGAGGGTTAAATACTTCTTTTGGGATGATCCTTACCTGTTTAAGCAATGCCCTGATTAGATTATAAGAAGATGTATCCTAGAAACAGAAACTCAATTAGTATTGTCATTTTGTCATGACCAACTTACTTGAAGACATTTCAGAGCTAAAAGGACAGCTTTAAAGGTGCTTCATAGTGGCCTATATTGGCCAACATTGTTTAAAGATGTATATGAATATTGTAAAAAATGTGTTCAATGCCAAAAAGTAGGTCGAATTACAAAATGAAATATGATGTCATTAAATCCTATCCAAGAGGTAGAAGTTTTTTATGTATGGGGTGTAGATTTCATAGAACATTTTCTAAATTCAAATGGTTTTGTTTATATCCTCTTGGCAATAGAATATGTAACCAAATGGATAGAGGCAATCCCTACTAAAACTAATGACTCTATAATAGTAATGAGATTTTTAAGATCTAATATAATGTCCCGATTTGGTATTCCAAGAGCAATTATTAGTGATAGGGGAACTCATTTTTGTAACAAAAACTTTGAAAAATTATTGAAAAGATACAGAGTGTTGCATAAGTTAGCTACCCCTTACCATCCGCAAATTAGTGGACAAGTTGAAAGTTCTAACAAGCAAATTAAAGGAATTTTAGAAAAAGTAGTAAACACCACTAGGAGAGACTAGTCAAATAAACTAGATGATTCTCTTTGAACATACAGAACAACTTATAAACCAATATTAAGGACAACTCCATATAAATTAGTATATAGAAAGACTTGTCATTTACCTGTAAAATTAGAACATAAAGCATTATGGGTACTTAAGAAATTAAATTTAAGTATAAAAACAACAAGAAGTAATAGACAAGTACAATTAGTAGAGTTAGAGGAATTAAGAAATATGGCCTTTGAAAGTTCAAACATAGCTAAAGAAAGGATAAAGGCATGGCATAATAAAAAAAATTTACATAGAATATTTGAGAAATGACAAGTTTTATTATATAATTCAAGACTACACTCTTTCCCAGGAAAATTGAAGTCCAGATGGACTGGTTCATTTGTTATTAAACATGTTTATCCATACAGAGCAATTGATTTGGACAATCCTCACCTGTGGCTCTTCCTTAACATTCATCTCTGCTGATTGCTGAAGGGCTTCAACCTCAACCCTCTCAGTAGCAAATGAGGCCTTCTCAACCATGCGCTTTCTCCACTCATAGAGAGCACATTGAGAGGCAATTTCTGCAACTTCAAAACTCTCTCCCAAAGAGAGATAAGTTTGCATGAAGAACTCATATTACTCCTTCTCATCTCTATCTTCAGGGAGACAAGCAAACACCAAATCTTGGGCCACTGTGGAATGATTTAAATTTTTAATAATTCCATACACAGCTTTCATGAACCATAGTTCAGCTTTTACAAACACAATCTCTTAATCCAAAACATTCTTAGGCCTAAGGGCACATTCATCTTGCCATGCTTGCTGAGTGTAATCATCAATAGCTTGTGATACTTTTGGAGGAAGGCAAGTGAATTCCCTTCCACTTTTGTGCCAAAATGCTTTAATTGATACTTCAAATCTTTCAAAGTTTTCTCTTTTGTTTTGGCATGAAGGTGGCTACTTTTATGCCAATCCATAGCCGCCAGCTCAAATTGATCAAAATGCATCAACCTCATCCATTCATCAGTTGAAATTGACCTTCTTGGTGTTGTTGTTTGCCACGGGCTTGCATGATAACTCTTTGTTTTAATCTTAATATACCAACACGTGGCCAAATAGAATATTTATCTATGAAACCAAAAAACACACCTTCTCTTAAACAATTCTTGGACTAACTGATTTCTAAGGCGAGCTAACTGCTCCTGCCCTACTTCTCTATCAATATGGGAAGCTATTTTATCTTTAAGAAAATTAGGAACTATAAAAGCAACTGCCTTACTTTGCCTAAGACACTCGGTAGTGTCTACTTTTTCCGTTTGAAGTTCCTATTCTCTAACGACAATTTTTAGCTTTCTCTTGCCCTCATCATGCCACATCTGAGAGTTCAATCTGAACTTCTCGAAGTTTAGCATCTTAATCCAATCGAAAACTAGCCCTGAAGTAGGGGGAGGGACACTAGAAGTCAAGGCCATGGCATATGTTGTGGGAGAAGGTGAATACTATAAGAAGGTCGTGGAATAAGGGCTAATGCACGAAGGGGCATTAATAGTTTTTATATGTTTAATCGAGTAATCGAACAATCGGATGGTGAGATTCAATACCACTTAGTAGATCACAGGTTTACCTATGAGATACCTCGATGGTAAATGCCTTTACCCAGGAAATAAGTTCTCTCCTCCTAAAGCAAAGTCAAATGCCCCCATGCTGAGCGCTCCCACCTCAAGTCAACTGACACCATGCCTCTAAGAGGGAAGGAGCATGGGCATGCTAGTAGATGTAGTCTCCTACTAGTCAAGAAAGTAGGGATTTGCAAGGATGGGCAGTGATTTGGTGGAGGAGAAGGTCACGAGAGGATTCGGCCATAAAGGAACAATAGGGGCGACCATTCAAGGGACCTGACATTTCAATCCCGCTCCCTAGAACTCGATGGCTAATCCTAAGGAAGGAACTCTTGCTCACGGCGCAAACCCCCTACTCATACACACTCTCGCCTACAACTACTCTTGTTTGCCAACCATCGAGTTCCTTCCTTAAACAAGTAGGGTCCCCTTTTACTTATCAAAATGCAAACTTAAAATTCCAACTTTATGCTACTTATTTCATTAAATACTTGTCATCATGCTCAAATGTTTGATTCAATTATTCGTTCTTGTTTGAATGTTTTTTATAGCAACTTTTCTTTGCAATAATTTGAGTTTTAGGTTAAATATTTTTTAAATATTCATCAAGCATGAACACCATCACTTTAACTGCATTTAATTTTCATTTAAACGTTAAAACCCCAAACATCAAACCCTAATCAAGCAAACTTTTCATCCTAATATTAAACCTTAAAAATCAAAATGTCATCCTTTAAAACAAGGACAACTAAAGTCATTAGAGTGAAACCTCCTTACATATTTATTTTAGGTTAATCAACCCAACCTTTTTTTATGCAACATTAAATCCCTAAAATTAAACTAAAAATCATTTTCCTGGAGTAAAACCCACATGGGAAATAACTATTGGGAAAATTCCTCGCGACTACGTCACGATCGCTTGGCACTCTTCAACCCGTACACGTCCCAACAGGCACATCTCCTCAGATTGCTCACCAGTGAAGAACACTCTAGCTCTCTTTCACTCTCTCTCAAATTGTCGTGGTGGATGAAAATAGAAAGGTGGAAGAAGGAAGGAGGAAGAAGGAAGTGACACATAGATTTACGTGGTTCGGCAAACTACCTACTTCACGGGATGCTGGTGCTACATTGATCTTCATGCTACCAACAGGCTTTCTCACGCAAGAGCTTACTACACATAGTCTCTCCTTCCTTGCGCCGTCACTCAACTTATCACTCGACACGTTACAACCCTATTTATAAGGTACACATGGAAACCCTAATCTCAGCATATAAAGGGACCCTCGAACTTATCGCCAGCCAGCATCCTCAAAGACACATCTGGCTGCTGGGACCTACTGCCGCTTGCTAGCCTTCTCTAAATGCTCCTTATCTCCAACCAACTACCACTAGAGTGACCCGGCCGATAGTACACCTAAGCCTGCTGCTACCTAACCAGCTGAGTCACACTACCTGCTCTACTGATCTTCGGCACCCACCTTCTCATACCTATACACCGATCTGTAGACTTAGCTCTGTATACTTACAGCCATAAACTTAAGCTGTAGACTTAAGGCTATAAAGTTAAGGTCCCGGGCACATGCTCCTAGTCCTTTACACAACCAAATCCCTGCTACGTGGCTTCCACCCTGTGAACTCGGCTTCCTCCTACTCTCTAATGGAAGCCTATCTTCACTTTGCAACCTCGACACTTCAGCACCTAGTTCCTGCTACGCGGCTGTCAGCTCATGGACCTGGCTTTCACCTGCACTCTGGCAAAAAATCGTCTCCACACTCTGCAGCCTCAACAATCTCCCACTTGGAGACTGTCTTCCAGGTAAACGCCCAACTTCCTATAGCCACTATTGAGGGTTCCACAACCAGAACCTGTCTCCATGCTTCATGTTCCTTGGAGATCGATGAGACTCATGTAGAGTCTCAACTTCCTCACCGTCATCACCTTGGTGAGCATGTCCACAGCATTCTCTGCTTTCTTCACCTTCTGGAGATTCAGGCTTCCCTCTTCAATATGTTCTTGGATGAAATGGTACCTCATCTGTATGTGCTTGGATCTCAAGTGGAACTTCAAGTTTTCTGCAAAATAGATGGCGGACTGGTTGTTGCAGTACACACACTGCATTCTTGTCGGTGGCTGAGTTCGGCTAGTAGGTTCTTTAGCCAAATCCTCTCCTTTGCCGCTTTTGCAATGGCCACATATTCCGCCTTTGTGGTGGAGAGGGCAACCATGCCTTACAGCTTGGATCTCCAGCTCACAGTCGTACCTCCCATGGTATACACTTACCCTGAGGTGCTTCAAAGCTTGTCCATGTCTCTACCCAAATCCGAGTCACAGTAACCTGTCAACTCCACTAACCCCATCTGGTAGCACAAATCACATCTGAAGGTCTCCCGCAGATATTGCAATATCCACTTCATGGCATGCCAATGCTCGACATCCGATAGCATGTGCAATATTCGACCGGGTGCAAGTCATGGCATACATGAGGCTGCCTACGGCAATCACATACGTAATCCAGGTCATCTCCTCCCAATCCCGCTCTGTGCCTAGTGATTATGTCTTCAACAACTTGAAGTGGGCTCCTAGAAGAAGATCTGTCTTCTCTCATCTAAAATGTTGAATCTCCTAAGTACCTTCTCCAAGTACTTCTCCTAGTTCAACCTCAACGTGCCGACCTCCCTATCTCAGATGATCTGCATCCTGAGAATCTGTCGAGCCTCGCCCATGTCCTTCATATCGAACTTCCGGCTAAGCTGCCCCTTCAGCTTCCGGATCTCCTCCATGCTTGAGCTTGCAATCAACATGTCTTCTACGTAGATCAATAGAATGATATAGCACTCCTTCATCCTCTTGATGTAGCAACAATAGTCTGCATTGCATTTGTTGAAGCCCACGGTACAAATGAAGCTGTCGAATTTCTTGTACTACTACCTGGGCACCTACTTCAACCCTTATAGACTCTTCTACAACCGACAAACTAGTCGAACTCCCCTATCGATTTTTGCATACCCATCTAGTTGCTGCATGTAAATCTCCTCATCCAAATCTTCATGAAGAAACACCATCTTCACATCCATTTGTTCCAAGAACAAATCCTCAACTGCCGCTATGCTCAAGACGGTCCTCATTGTGGTCATCTTGACTACTAGAGAGAACACCTCCGTGTAGCCAATGTCCTGAACCTGTTGGTATCCCTTGACGACAAGTCTAATCTTGTATTTCTTACTACCGTCTAGTTGTTCCTTCAATCTAAACACCCACTTGCTGCCAAGTGCTTTCTTCACTTCAGGTAATGGAGTCATCTACCATGTTTCGTTCTTTTCTAGGGATCGCATCTCTTCCCTCATGGCTAGCTCCCACTGGTCCATGTCTTCTGCTTCAATTGCCTTGGGGTAATTCCCCGGCTAACCATCATCTGTCAATAGCAAGTAATTGAAAGACAGCATGTACCTTTCTAAGGTCCTGGAAATCATCATCGATCTTCTAGGTTCAGGTGTAGTCCTCCAACTCTCTTGCTCCGATTGTCGCTCTTCTTCAACCGGTCGTTGGGTGACATGACCCAGTAGCCCCTTAGTTGATTCTGCGCCTGAGCCTTCAGCAAACCTGCCATCAGTCTCCTGGATCTACTCAATCTATTCTTTGGAAATCCAGTTGTCCTCTACCAGTTCCTTGTCCTGCTCGTTCGTGACCCATGAGGGGCCCCAGCTTGCTTTAGCGTGTGGCCGGCTCTGGACTTCCGGTTGCCGCCATTCTTCAACCAATTACTAGTTGGCACTGCTTGGCTACCACTCAACTATCACTGCATTCCTATGCTTGTATAAGTGTTTCTCTTCAAACACGATGTCTTTCGCATGAACCACCTTCTTGATTTCGTCGTCCCAAAGCCAATAGCCAAGATACTCCTGTCTGTACCTAATGAAGTAACACTTCCTTGATTTCGGGTCCAATTTATCCCTTTCATCTTCTCTGATATGTTGGTAGGATAAACACCTGAACACCCGTAGGTGAGACAGGCTAACCTCCTCCTCACTCCACAACTCTTCTAGGATCCGGAAGTCAACCAAGACTGATGGCCCCTGATTTATCAGGTAAGCCACCGTGCTAACAGCTTCCACCTAGAACGTCTTCGAAAACCCGACATGTAGCCTCATGCACCAGGCCCTCTCGTTTAGTGTCTAGTTCGTCCTCTCGGCAACCCCATTCTACTATGAGGTTTGAGGTACCGTCTGGACTCTCCTAACTTCTTTTTTCTCATAGAAGTCAATGAACTCATTACTATCGTGTTGTCCACCGTTATCTGATCTAATGCACCTAACATTTCTCCCTATCTGGTTTTCCACTTCTGCTTTCCACTTCTTGAAAGTTTGAAAAACCTCTAACTTGTGCGTGAGAAAGTGCACCTAGACCTTTCGAGTATGTCATCAATAAATGTGACATAGTACTAGGATCTGCCTAGCGAGCGGACTGGTGTCAGCCCTCACACGTCTATGTGAACCAGGTCTAGCTTACCCAGCTTTGGTCCATGTGCCGCCCTTAAGAAACTGACTCTCTTCTGCTTCCCCAAGATGCAACTCTCATAGCTCTCTAGACAAACTTCCTTCGGATCTAGAATCCTTCCACCAGCTACCAACACTTTCATTCCTTTCTCGCTCATGTGTCCCAGTCGACAATGCCACTACCCGAACACCACTATGGCGGCTACCACCACAGTCATCCAGCTTTCCGCCTCACCTCCCATGAGATATAGAGTTTTAGTCCTTTGGCTAGATGCTATCACCTGGCTACCCTTAGTCACCTTCCACTTGTCATTGCCGAACCCAACATGGTGACCCTCCTCATCAAGCTGACTGACAAAAATCATATTCTTGGCCAAATCTGGGACATACCTCACCTCCTGAAGTCTCCATAGTCCCTACTTCATTTGGATTCGGACTTCACCTCGTCCAAAAACGTCCAAACTCGAATTGTTGGCTAGGTATACCTTCTTTACTGGTATCTCCCAATAGTTATTCAGCAGCTCCTTCCAGTACGTCGTATGGAACGATGCTCCTGAGTCCATTACCTATGTGTCGATCGGGCTATCGACACAACAAATCAAGGCGTCTCCTGCATCGTCTGCCAGTGCATCCACCCCAGCTCCCCTGGTGGCATTCGCCCTCTTGGGTTCCAGACACTTCAACTAGAAGTGTCCAAACTTCTCACAATTTCAGCACTTGATTTTCACACGGCTCTTACTCTTGCTACGTGATTTCTGTCGGTTGCCAAAACTCTAGCCCCTAGACTTGCTACACCCCCTGCTCTTCACGTTAAGCGCTGATGTCGATGCTTCTCTGCTACTCTTCCAATGAATGTCTTCGTTCAACACCAGATCTGTTACTTGCCCCATGTCCAATCTTCTGTGTCCCAAGGAGTTGCTCATGGAAGTCACCATGGCTGACCAACTCGTTGATAACAACGACAACAGGATCAACACCCGAACTTCATCGTCGAACACGATATCTACTGAATCCAGCTGAGTTAGTATCGTGTTGAGCTCATTCACATAGTCGACTGCCGACGTTCCCTCCCGCATCTTCATATTGAAGAGTTTGTGCATAAGAAACACCTTATTAGATACCGTCGACTTCTCGTAGGTGTTGGACAAGGCCCTCACGACACCAGCCATGTAGAATAGCACGTTCCTTGTCAGCAACAACTAAATCAACCCCAAAGCTTTTCGATCCAAAAGCTCCCACTGTTCCTGCTCCATCTTCTCTAGCTTCCTTCTCGACAGTGGCTGGTGGAGATCTCTCTAGTACAGACTGTCATCCATTTGCATCTTCCAAAAATCAAAACCCTTCCCATCGAACTTGGCTATGCTTAGCTTATGTTCCTCTACCATCACGTACTCCTTCCAGATGCCAAGTGGAACTATCCGATTGCTACTTCTTTATAGCTGGTTGCCACTCTTCCTACTGGATGTCGTTTACTCCTGACAACCACTTGCTCCTAGCAACACTCTCCATCGGATACCACTCTGCTCAACCGAGTACTGGCCTATTCTACTCGATTGCTGGCTTCTCCACCTGTGACTGCGTTCCTACTTTGTGTTCTCTAATAATGCTCCCACACAACTTGGAAGCTCTGATACCAGTTGTTAGGAAAATTCCTCATGACCACGTCATGATCGCCTGGCACTCTTCAAACTGTATGTGTCCCAATAGGTGTGTCCACGGATTGCTCACCAGTGAAGAACACTCTAGCTCTCTTTCGCTTTCTCTCAAATTGTCGTGGTGGATGAAAACAAAAAGGTGGAAGAAGGAAGGAGGAGGAAGAAGGAAGTGACACATAGATTTACGTGGTTTGGCAAATTGCTTACTCTACGAGGTGCTGGTGCTGCCTTGATCTTTGTGTCATCAACAAGCTCTCTCACACAAGAGCTCACTACACACAATCTCTGCTTCCTTGCACCGTCACTCAACTTATCACTCAACACGTTACAACCTTATTTATAGGGCACACATGGAAACCCTAATCTTAGCATATAAAGGGACCCTCGAACTTATCACCAACCAGCAACCACAAAGACACATCTGGCTGTCGAGACCTGTTGTCGCCTACTAGCCTTCTCTAACTGCTCCTGATCTCCAGCGGTTGCCATTGGAGCGACCCAACCAATGGTACACTTGGGCTTGCTACCACCTGACCAACTAGGTCACACTACCTACTATGTTGATCTTCGGCTCCTACCTTCTTGTACCTATACGCCAATCCGTAGACTTAGGTTCATATACTTAGCTTTGTATATTTACGTCTGTAAACTTAAGCCGTAGATTTAAGGCCATAAGGTTAAGGTCCCACGCACATACTCTTGGTCATTTGCATAATTGGATCCCCGCTACACGGTTGCCACCCTGTGAACCTGACTTCCTATTGCTCTCTAGCGGACGTCTGTCTTCACTCTATAGCCTCGACACTTTAGCACCTAGTTCCTACTACATGGCTACCGACTCGTGGACCCGGCTTCCACCTGCTCTCTGGCGAAAGACCATCTCCACACTCTACAGCCTCAACAATAACAGAGGCCAACTTTTTTTAAATCAAGCACATAGGGATGCCTAACACCTTCCCTTGTGAGTACCTTAAATCTTTACCCAAAATCTTGAAAGCTCTAAACCTTTTAGGACTTGACTAGATAGTTCATGAGGCTTGCCTTAGGTTCTAGTCTTCACCCTCTTGTTTTCTTGATTTTCAACATAAAAATTAAGTAGTGACTCTAAATCCTTGATTTCCTTAGTTATCTTTAGTTAGATAATTAGGTCAATGGTTAGTTGTCAAAATCTAGGTCATCAGGAGATATAGACTAGCTTTTTGTAATTTCAGATGTACATAGTTGAATCTACTTTTCTTCATGGCCTTGTTGATGAAGAAATTTATGTCTTAGTTGTAGGGATACCAAGATTGTAACTTTCCTACTCATGTGTGTTGGATGCATAAATCTATCTATGGTTTGGGTTAAGCACCACGTTCTTGGTTTACCACTTTTGCCTCGAAACTATGTGATCTAAAGTTTAAAGCTACAACAATTGATCCTTCTTTATTTGTCTACAATGATGGTGATATCTAGGCTTATCTTTTTCTCTATGTAGATGATATTCTTTTTAGTAGTAACTCCTCTAATTTTTTACATCAAACCATTTCTTGTCTTAATAAATTCTTCAAGCTTATGGATTTGGGATTTGGATTTGGGATTTCCAGAGTGTTTCTTGGGAATTTGTATTGAACAAAATACAAGTACAAGTGGTCTTCTTCTTTTGCAAATGAAATATATCCAAGATTTGTTGGCAAAGATGCATATGTCTGATTGTAAATTTGCCTTGACTCCTTTTTCAAATCCCAAACTATCTAAGAAAGTTGGGATGCCTCTCCTAAATCCCACGCTATATTGTAGTCTTGTTGGTGCCCTCCATTATGCCATGCTATTTTGGCTTGAAATTTGTTTCACCATTAATCGAGCTACTCAAATTATGCAAGCCCCAATTGATTGTCATTTTATTTCTACAAAATGCATCTTGTGTTATTTGAAAGGAACAATTTCTTACAAGCTGGCCATCTCTCCAAGTGAATTGTGCTTACAAGCCTATAGTAATTTTGATTGGGTTAGCTGCATTAAGGACCAATGCTCCACCACTAGGTACTGTGTGACTCTTGGAACTACTCCCATTTCCTAGTGTTCCAGGAAACAAGGAGTGATGTCTAGATCTTCCACTAAGGCAAAGTATCGAGCACTGGTGCATACTATTATTGAGATTTTGTAGGTTCACTCTCTCCTGATTGAGTTACATGTGCAAGTCAAGCCTCCTTCGGTTATCTGGTGTGACAATATTTTAGCTATTGCTTTATCATATAATCCAGTGTTTCACAACTGGACAAAACATGTAGAGATTGATATTCATTTCATCCATGAGAAAGTTGTTACAAATCATATTCAAGTGTAGTACATACCAACTATTGATCAAATTGCTGATCTATTTACTAAAGGGTTGTCTACTTCACATCTATCTTTTTTGACTTCCAAACTAAGTATTGATGTCCATAATACTTAATTTGAGGTGGGATGTTAGATGACGATAAATTTGTAAATTTGTTGTTTCTGTTGTGCCAGCTATACCATGGTTGTTATGCCACGTGTCATTATTATTGAGATATATATTGTATAAATAGATGATATATATATTCAATTGTTAATCAATCAATACACAACATCTTTTTCCCTCTCTTTCTTGCATCGTCCTCTTCCTTCTTCAAGATTCATCTGGGCTATTCTTGATTTCTCTTGTTCATCCATTGTCTTTGCATTTCTTCACAAAAGAGGTTGGACAAGAAGCATGAGACCAGGAAAGTACATCGTGATGAAATTTCCACTAACTACAAGAATTTTCCAGACCTAACAGGTGGAAAATGATGAAAAAATTTATACTTGTAGTGATGGAAAATTTTCAAATTTTCCAATATGTAGAAAGCCCCTCTTAATCTTTTGTTATTATCTGTTTGATTATCTATGTTGTACTCTAACTTGTATTAATGGAAAATTTTAAATTTTTCTCAAATTTTTCGATATACACAAACCCCCCCCCCTTAATCATCTGTCTAGTTATCTGTGTTGTACTCTATTATGCTCAACTTATGGTTCTGTTTACCAACCAATATTTCTAATCTCATGTTTTAGATTCAAAGATTTCTTGCCATGTTATGTTTTGCAATGGCTTATGATAATGGCCATGGATTTAGAACTCTAGTATCACCTACATATGTCAATTGGGCTGTGTCAATTCATACCGACATGATTTGACCGTGTTGTTGACTGACACGACACAATTCTATGGACCATACTTAGGTCAAAGAATTTGACTTCACAACATGGTTTTGGCACACGTTTTGGCACGACACGAATGTTTTCATGCCAGCATGGTTCATAGGAGGGGCAATTGTAGGTGTGGAGCTGGTGGAGCTATGGAGCCTATGGAGGGGAAGAGGGGTAATAATTGTGCAATTGCTAGGCGAAGGCACAAAGCTGGTGGAGCTTGCGTGGAGTCACCGTTCAATCGTCAACTGTGGAGGCGAGGTTGCAAGGGAAGCTAGATAGGGGCATTAGGTAGGGCAAACTAGCACCAAGGGTTTTGTGTGGAGGGGGCTAGTAGAGCAGATCGACGGAGTGGACTCAACAAAGGCAAGTTGGTGGGGTGAATGATTAGAAATGGGAAGGAGAAGGGGAAAGAGAAGGAAAAGAGAGGGGAAGGAAGAAGGAGAGGGGAAGAAGTGGAAAGGGGAAATCGGGAAGGTCCATCAACACTCGGTGGAAGGAGAACAAAAGGACTTAGGAGAGGGGAAGAAGGAGGAATGGTCAGGCAGTTAGTAGGCTAAAGAATAGTCAATGAGTTGAACCAGTGTCAAGTGAATTGTCAACTGGCTAAATGAGTGAATGGTCGATGGGCTCGAATGGTTAGCGAAGGAGGTAACAGGCAAAGGAGTGGAGATCATCAGTTGCAAGCCTTGATCAGTTGCAAGCCTGCAAGGCTACAACTGCACCATCTGCACACACGCTAGCACACAAATCGACGAATAGGAATGGGTGACAACTAGCAAAAATTTTACCTTATAAATACACCCAAATGTATTCATTTTCATTCACACCTCACCATTCCAACAATCAACTCTTCTTCTCTAAATATCTAATTTCAACATTTCCTCTTCTCCCATCTCTCATCTTCTAAAGTTCTAATTTTTCAAAAATTTTGAAATTCCAATTTTATTTTCTACAAATGGCTCACAACTCTTGTTATGATAGTCAAAATGTTGAGTATTCTAAACTTCCTGGCATTCCTACTCTCTATGTCTAAAGTATCGATAGAGACAACTAAAGTGTCAACATCATTAGTTCCACCAAAGAAGTCTTGAAAAAAACTTCAATTTGGTCGAAGTATACAATCAGAATGAAGACCATGGTAGATGGTACTACCGAAGAGAAATCATACTACAATATCTGTAACACCAACTTCTCATGCAAAACCTTTAGTAGTACAGGTCATTTAACTAAACATGTTACAATATGTGAGGGTAAACATAGTAAGGATAAAACTATTTAAACTCAATTATCATTATCCACTGAGAATAATATTTCTTCTTAAAGTTATGATCCTAAAAGGGCTAGAGTATTACATGCTAAATTTGTTTGTATTAATAATTTACCTATTAATTTTGGAAATAATGAATATTTTGATGAATATATTAAGAGAGCTTATTGTCCACAATATAAGTATATTTCTAAGAACACTACACGATCTGATATTATTAAAACTTTTAATAAGCTTAGATTAGAACTTATTAATGTTATAGGTACTATTATAACTTATATAGTATGCACATTTGACATTTGAGAGGGTAGAACTAAAAATTGTTATATCACTGTAACTACTTATTATATTGATAATGATTGAGTTTTACAAAAAAATTAATAGGATTTAGAAAAATTTTATATCCGTATTACTGAAAATATTTTTAATAATATTATGAAAATTTTTAATTTATATGGAATTAGAAATCAAGTTGGTAATATTACTTTTAATAATGCTACTAATAATACTGTAACTATTCCAATATTTAAAAGTAGAATAATTCCACCATCTAGTTTTGATTTATTTCATTAAAGATGTATATGTCACATTATTAATCTTATTGTACAAATTGGTATTGCAAAAATAAAAATATATATTAAAAATATTAAAAATGTCATAACCTTCATCACATGTTTAGATAGATGACAAGTAGAATTTGATTATGTTTCTGATTCATATAACTTAGCATGTAAAAAATTTTCTAAAGAACCAATAAAAACTTATTATAATAGATATTTTTCTAATTACAACAAAAAATTAACCGATGATGATTTTAAAATTGTTGAATATTTTGTTAAATTTTTAAAACATTTTTATAATGCAACTATTAGATTATCAAATGTTTATTATCCTACTTCTATTTTAGCATTACATTATTTATATGAAATTTCTTTAGTTTTTAATAAATACGAAAATTTTGAATTTTTTCACTAATAGTAAATAAAATAAAATAAAATTTAAATAAAATATTTAATTTATATGCAATAAAATATAGATCTATAACAACAAAACTCACTTCATCAATGCAACCATCAACATCATCATCATCACCTTAGACTTCTTGGAGTAATTTACAAGATCCTCGAGATGATGATAATTTTCCATCAACATCGTATTCTTTAAATTCTACCATTTCAAGACATGAATTAAACACTTTTAATTCTACAAATCATCAATATTTATGGAATTAATTTCTTGATTTAAATGAATTTAATGTATTAGATTGGTGGAAAGGTAATAGTATGATATTTCCTATATTATCATCAATAACTTGTAAACATATTTTCAACATTAGTGAAAGTATTCTTGATGACCGAAGATCTTGATTAAAAGAAGATATATTGAAAGTATTAATGTATATAAAAGATTAGGAGTTTGCTTGACATCATGAGCAAGATCAAATAGATAATTGGATAGATAACTTTAGTAAAATGTATATTTAAAATGTAAACTTTAATGAATGTAATTTTTTATTTTTTCAAAATTGTAAATTGTAAGATGTAATTATCAAATTATGTAAAAGTGTAAATTTATTTTATGTAATTTTATGTTGTAATTTGTATTTTTTTTAACTTCATAAATTGATTATGATTCTTAATAAATAATAAAATTTACTTTTATAAAGTTACACACTTGCACATATTGTATGCTGTTTGAATGTTTGATGATTTGAGGTTACTAATGAATAATAAATAGTTTGACTTGACTACAAGTTCAAATCTAACATTTTAAGTTTTAACAATTTAACTATACATATAAAATTATAAATTATATTTTCAAAAGTAAATTTTAAAAAAAATTAAAATCGTGCCAAGCCAACTGATCCAACCCAATATAGTCAACTTGTGTCGTTGACCGGTATGAGCACAAACGGGCCGGACCCATGGGTCATGCCTTAGCCATATATGGACCGTATTAGCACAACACAAATAATACCATATCCAACAAAATTTTGAACCATGCTAGTCCAACACGGCTCATTAACATGTATAATATCACCCAAGCTTCATCATACATTTTATTTTCATGGTACAAATTGATTCAATACACTTCTTGTATTCTGTATGAATTTTTCAAAACGCATTTGCATTTTGAAGTTCAGTTCCTCGGAACAACGCAAAAGAAAAAATGATAAGCCATTCACAGTGAATTTATATCCAATATTTTCAGTATGATTTGATACACATACCAAACTATTTTGAAGCACGTACAACACACTGCTTTGCAATGGTAATTGGTAAAACTCCAGAAGCCTACCTGTTTTGTGCTGCTGCTGCATCATCAGAACAAGAAATCTTACAGGAAAATGAGTATTCTCATAAACAATAATGCAGATATGCATCCTGTAACCCAGTTGCTTGCGACAAAAAGAATAAGAAACAGATAAAACCTATGAAGATGAAACAAGTAGTTGAACAAATCATGATTCAACATGCAATGGCTAATCGATTACTCCATTTTGATAAGGGGTTTGTATACAAGGAAAAAAAAATTTCGTTTTTTCAATTTTTCTAATGTTTTTGTACTCAATAAATGAGAAATATTTTCCCTATTTGCAACAAATATTTAGACCAATGTGGTAAAAAATTTCAGACCTTAAATCCTTTAAAAATTGTTTCCTAACCCAATTGGTAACCCTTCCTCTCTCTCTCCTATGTACATCTCACACTTAATCTCACAACTTTCATCAATTTGACACTTTTTTATGAGTTTATTGATCAGTTCAATTTTTGATATAAGTTATTGATTACTATTATTTATTAAATAAATATATTATTGTCAAATAGATATATTATACATCTATAATTATTCATTTTTCAATATGTACATAGTGTATTATTTGTTAAGTTATTATTTTTTTGTTGAAATTTTCAATTAAAGTATATATAAATGTATTTCT
>JAMKPZ010004997.1:0-32130 GCA_024699675.1 Amphibolis antarctica | reverse complement strand
CCAAATTATAAGAAATCCCATAGAAGCTACAATTGCCGAATTCATACCTTGAAAATTTTTGTTTGTTCTAGTATGTAAATAAATTGCATATATGGTCCAAGTAATAAATGCCCAAGTTTCTTTAGGATCCCAATTCCAATAAGATCCTCACGCTTCATTAGCCCATACTGCTCCAGAAAGAATGCCTATGGTTAAAAAGATAAATCCCAAACTAATGACACGATAACTCTAATAATCCAATCTTTGAATCACTTGATATTTGTAATAGTTCCTAAATGAAAGAAAATGTGGGTTTTGGAAAAGAATTTCTTTGTCATTCAACTGGACCTCATCAAATAAAAATGATATAACTAATAAATTGTTTCCTTTACTATTTGTGTTATTGGACTCTTTAGTAAATTTATGCATAGGAAGGTACACTAGCTTGAAGCAACAAGGCTTTTTTCCTACATCAAAGGAACGTATATATAGAAGTTAATTATTACCATCTCAGTGAGCTTGTGGAGAAAGGGACTATTGTCACTCCATACACAGTCATCCCAATAGCTTGTTGATATCTTCACCAATGGATTTGGCACAAGTGTAAAATAGTAATTTTACATGTAAAATAAATGATATTAATTATGTTGGACAAGAATAATATTTGAAATAAATTTCAACTCATTACTTTTTATGAACTTTACCATTAAAATTATCAGTTACTTTTTATTAGAGATTGCCTTCTTCTTGTCTTATCAGTTACTTTTTATTAAAGTTTAAACTGTTTTTATTTGAGATTAAAAACATAGTTATCATATTTTTTATTTTTTATTTTTTAATGATTTAGTGTTGGATCATACGTAAGGGAAGTTATTCCTTTTTTGCAAAATTCAATGGACAAAAGTTGGATTCAGAAGCCAAGGTATATAAATTGTTATACGAGTCCATTGTTGTATACATTATTTAACATTTTTAAATGGTCTTTGTTTAACTCTATGTAAATTATATATATAGGAATACATTGCAATATATTAGAGGTGTGTGCGAGTTCATGAAGTGGGCAACGTCTCATGCTTTGGTCAAAGGACGTATACTGTGTCCTTGTGTAAAATGCGTGAATGGCTTATTGAAAGAACTGGAAGCAATTCAAGAGCATTTGCTATGGATTGACACACTTATCAACTATACAATATGGACATATCACGATGAAGAAGTATATCATTGTCAAAACAATGTTACTAGCTGTGATAGCAAGGAAGTTTATGAACGTGACAAATGTGGCAACGATATGGAAGATATGCTTGAAGATTTGCATGATATGATTGAAGAGATGAATGATAGGCCAGAAAGTCATAATCAAATATACGAAATTAAAGATTTTTACAAGGATGTAGAGGATGCTAACAGACCATTGTATGATGGATGTCAGAATTACATGAGGCTCAATTTTATTGTAAATTTGTTCCATATAAAATGTTTGGAATAGTGGAGTGACTCAACTTTTAATATGTTACTTGAGTTACTCAAAGATGTATTTCCAAAGGCAGCTTTTCCAAGTAGCATGTATGAATTGAAAAAAATGGTCAAGAAATTAGGTCTTCACTATGAGAAAATAGATGCATGTCTTGATGATCATGTGCTATTTTGGAAGGACATTGTGAATTTGGACAACTATCCCACATGTGGCAAATCTCAGTGGAAAAATAACACTACCCCTGATCCACATCAGGAGGAGATATCCCAGACAGTCATAAAAATCTCTGCCAAGGTGTTGCGATATTTTTCGATCATACCAAAATTGTAAATACTATTCATGTCTCAAAAGATTGCAGCATCAATGAGATGACATAATGAAGATCATATAGATGATAATGTCTTGCGACATCCGGTTGATTTAGTATGTTGGCAAACATTCAACATCATCCATCAATCATTTGATGTTGATCCTCGAAATGTGCGACTTGGATTAGCTAGTGATGGCTTCAACCCGTTTGGCATGATGAGTACTATATATAGTATCTGACCAGTTATATTGATTCCATACAATCTACCACCATGGACGTGCATGAAAAAACCCAACACGCTATTGACTTTGATAATTCCTGGCCCAAGGTCTCCTAGTAATGCTATTGATGTATACTTACAACCCTTAATTGAAGACCTTAAACTTTTATAGAATGAAGGAGTTCCAACATATGACAAATCGAAGCAAGAGACTTTTCAAATGCATGCAACTTTATTGTGGACCATTAATGACTTTCCTACTTATGCAATGTTGTTAGGTTAGAGCACAAAAGGAGTTTATGCTTGTCTGTTATGTCATTCAAACACATGTTCATGTAGGCTATGTTATGGAAGGAAATTTTATTATATGGGTCATCGCAAGTTTTTGCCACAAAACCATAAATGGAGGGTGAACAAAACCTTATTTGATGGCACATGTGAAGAACAAGTAGCTCTTAGATCACTCTTTGGAAGTGAAGTGTTACAACAGGTGCAAAATTTGGCATTCACTTTGGGGAAGACTCAACGACCTTCTAAAAAAAACAAAGTTGATGCTTCACCAGCACTACATAATTGGAAAAAGAAAAGTATTTTCTTTGACTTACCATATTGGGATTCACTTCTTCTACGTCATAATTTGGATGTCATGCACATTGAAAGAAATATTTGTGATAAGATTGTCGGCACCTTATTAGATATACAAGGAAAAATAGCAGATAACTTGCAATCTAGATGAGATTTACAAGATATGGGCATTCGACCATCTTTGCATGTTGATGCAGAAGATGATACATTCCTTCCAACGACATCATTTACTTTGACAAAAAAAGATAAAATTTTGCTGGACTGGTGCAGTATCGATGGATGTATCCAATTGAAAGGTAGAAAGATGTTTACACGCATTGTCTCCGTGTATATATGATTGTGACTCACATTTGTTTAACTCTATGAATTGTAGGTACCTCTCCACCCTTAAAAGATTTGTTCGTAACAAATGCCATGTAGATGGTTTATTTGCAAAAGGTTATCTAGCAATGGAGTGTATGACATTTTGTTCTAGATATATGAAAGGAATACCCACTCAATTTAATCGTACACCACGAAACGTAGACTACCAAAATTTGTAAAATGAGGAAGAACACTAGAACATTTTTTTGGATGGTATACGCCCAATAGGATCACGTGTATTAGAGAATGTCAACTACACAATATTACAAGTTGTTCATCAAACTGTGATTGACAATTATACAGATCTAAATGAACTTCGAAAGTAAGATACAAACATTATAGTGCATATTTTTTGATTTAGACCATGAATGCATTCATAACATTTACAACTTCACCTCTTGTAGAAAACATCTTGTTTATCTTTAAAAGAAGCATCCACGAGTGCACTCATGAGAGATGGATGACCTTCATTCCACCGGATTCCCAAGTTGGCTTCGAGATCATATGAGTAGTCAAAGATGAGATATTATCTTATCTATATATTTGCCTTTATTTAGAGGTTAAAATACGTAATAATTTAGATAACAATATTTAATTCATCATAGGTATGCACGTTGCGTGAGTCCAAAGGTGAAGACGTTAATGTTAATCTTAAGTGGCTGGTTGCGGGACTTAATCCACATGTAAAGAAATACAAATGCTACATTGTTAATGGTATACAGTTTCATACAAGAGATGTGGATAAGAGGAGACAGATGTAGAATAGTGGCATTGTACTTCAAGCGAAGACCAGTTGTTATGTTAGCTAAAGGGATAAAAATCTCATAATTGGTGATGTCACTTATTATGGTATCATTGATGATATCATAATGTTGAACTACATGATAGACAAGGGGGTGTTACCCTTTAAGTGTGATTGGGTGAATTACTCAGTAAGGGATCGTGCTGTAAAACAAGATGAATTCAACTTCACATTAGTTAATTTGGATTGTTGCCGACATGACAATCCTTTTGTATTAGCATCGCAAGTTGAGCAAGTATTTTACGTTCCCGATCCAAATGAAAAGGGATGACATGTAGTTGTAAAAGCACATACTCGAGATGTATACAAGTGAAACTTGAGAAAAAAATGTAATATACAAATGACATGTATGTTAAACTTGTGCAACTATCCTGTTAATATTTCTCTTGAAATTAACATGTATGAATTTCTCCTATACTTTTTCTGATTATACTTTTTATACTCCAATATTTATGCACTTTAATGTTTTATACTTAAAGGATTTTTTGCACTTTTTCTGATTATATCTCTGATCCATGCAATATGTATTGAAGAAGGAAAGTATTGGCAAATAAGAATATTGTAACCTCAAATGTTAATAGTTCATATGAAACCATAAGTCTGAAATCATTTCCACCATATTTTTACCGACATTCAGAAGTTACACCTACAGACACATTAGGAGTATCATATGAGGAAACTCCTTCTTAGCCACCCTCTCAGCCACCTTACTTTGAGGTTGGTTAGACATCTGGTCCTTCATGCGAGGCGCCAAATGTCAATATGCAGACTCCGACAGTAAGGCAAGTCAAAAGAAAAAGAGGACCAACCCTACTTGCAAAAGTAGTGAAAATGACGTTTGAACAATGCTTGCGAATACAGGTCAATGAATACAACCAACCTATTGGTGAATCTGCAAATGCTATTTCGTAATTTTGTGGGAAGCTGGCAAAGAATGGGCATGTATTCCCCATTGATGTAAAGATGTGACATCTTATTCCACAAACTAACAAAGATGATGTCATACATAAAATTGAGATAAACTCTTATCACAATTCCCTAATTTAATTATTTTTGTTAACTTCCATGAATTAATGTATATATGTTAATCTTGGTAGGAGCATTTTGATATCCCAAGCATAATAGGCATGAAGAATTGGTTACTTCAAAGGATCAATCGAGATTGGAGGTCTTGGAAGTATTGTCTACATGCTATTTACACCAAACACGGTTGTTGTGAGGAATTTCCAATTGAGCTGAATGATCTGGTCATTCCTGACCAATGGTAGCATTTAGTCAAACATTAGGCATCAGATAATTTCAAGGTATTTATCAAACAATTATAGTTTGGAAATCTATGAGTTGTACTTTTTTTTTCATCGTTAAGCTTGAATTGTACTTGATCAAAATGTTATTATCATGTTAAAAATCGATCGCAATTGACGTCAAATCATTGTCTAGGGCAACACAGTATTGCCCGGATTGCCAATGCACATGTGAGTATGGTGTATGAAGCTATTTACATACTAGTATTACATAAGACATACATATTTATAGACGTATTTATGTGCAGAAAAAAAACACAAGGATAAAGCCAACTAGAACTGACATGTACGTAATTAGAAGACATAAAGATGGTAATATGATTGATGCTAAGGCCACACAAGTTCTGGTAAGACTCTTACTTTGACATACATATAATTG
The DNA here is from genome assembly GCA_024699675.1 of Amphibolis antarctica. Lineage (NCBI taxonomy): Eukaryota > Viridiplantae > Streptophyta > Magnoliopsida > Alismatales > Cymodoceaceae > Amphibolis > Amphibolis antarctica. The sequence continues at coordinate 26,714 of JAMKPZ010004997.1, read as the reverse complement.
CAAATTCGTTGTACATATGCGTTAAGAATGATTTCATTTTTTTTATGAAAAAGAATAAATACAAGAAATAAGGCACACACAACAGTCACATGGAAATAGTACTGAAGATGTGCTTAGTCCACATGGTATATTAGGTCAGGTTCTTGGCAAGGAACAATGTGGACGTATACGAGGCTTAGGATTAGGCCCCCGACTCATCGATTATTGGTCACCATCTTCTACGCAAAGTCGAGCATCTAGAAGTGAATATTCTGATAAATCATCAAAGGATTCAAGTGGCATAAGATCGAATGTCATCAATTTAAGTAGAATTGATCAGGATGAAAGAGATTTTATTACAAGTATTTATTTAGCACAGTTCATATGATTTTAATTTGATATACATAGTACTATGAATTGTTGATAATGTTATAAATATATTTGTATTTTTTTTTATATTGTAGCTTGTCCCGTCAGTGGGCATTCCACAAACACCATTTTCTTTGGGGTCATCAAACCATATGAGTTCACCGCAGGCACGACAACAGATAGTTTTATTTTAATATAAAAATTATTGCATTATATGTATTTTATAGGATAATATATGATGCATTTTTTCACATTTCGTATGTAGATTAGATCTTTGTCATTTTGTCTATGTACAATCCATTTTGGGTTAGAAGTCATAGTTATTGGCCTATTTATTACCGAAGACCTAGAGAAGTTGGTTCATGGTACTCCTATAGGAGGTGAATGGTGTAAAGTCCTAATTAAAGTTGCAATGAAGGATACACCATTACTTAGGTCCTTTGTAAGATTTACAACAATAGGAGATATAATTGGTATCAATATTGTCTGGCTTTGAAATTTTGTACGTATCACGTCCGTTTGTAATTTTATAATTGTAATTTACATTGCTTGATGTTGTGTGTTACACATTTTATATTGATGAATTATATTTGTCATATATGATATTGTGAATCTAATACTTTTACATTTAAAATTGTTGTAGGTTAATTTCACAGATTGCAATACCTAATATGCAATGTTCTGGTTCAAACATGATGAATGTAATGAATATTATTACAAATATGTAGTCAACGTTGCGATACTGGTGTTAGTTTGAACTATTGTATGCTCAGTTATGTATGTGACTATTGCTATATATTTTTGGAGATTAATGTAAATGTGAAGGAATGCATGCTATAAGTGCTTTCCAAGTTTTTGTCAATGTATGTGGAGTAATTCGTTTTGCAAATATATGAATGTGGATGCCACTTGATTAATTTGTTTTAATTCTTTCCAGGTTTTATTTGGATGAATGTGATTGTTGTTGTGGATGAATGTTTATTATGGCAAATTCATCAGTTATAAAGTTATACATACGAATGTATTTTTCTATCATTAAATATCTTATGTAACTGTATTTTTGCATTACTAAACGATATTAATGACGGATGTAACCGTCACAAAAGATAATTAGTAACAGATCATCCCCATCAGGTTTTGCAGATTTATGTATTATTTTAAACTTCTTTAGTGACAGATTTTCAGTCGTCACTAAATACCTTATTTGTCATTAATTAAAAGTGGTGACATTATATTTAGTGATGGATAGGGAGAATATTTCGTGACAGAATTTTATACTTTTTGTGATGAAAAAAATCGTTATAAAAGATAGTTTTTCTTGCAAGTGATTACCAAAGTAGTGGCGGCTACTATAAGTCACTCTAAACTATCTCTAGTAATAGATGTGATTATTCATCCAACACCATAAATTAAGTTACAGTGACCATTGATATATATAATGATACATGTTTGTCATTATTTGATGATATCACAATGGATATATCCATCACAATATGTTCTACTTGTTTATCATCATATCGTGCACGGATCCATGAAATAGTGATGGATTTTTTGTTATACATTTGTTACTATATATATAAGTTAAGTATACATGTCAATTTTTTTTTTTACTCCTAATTTGTAAAAGTATTATCAATTTCATGATGACATACATATTTTTAATTCTACTTATTCTATTAATTATCAAAATTACTCTACCTCGTCCTTCTATCTCAAAACCATACTTTTAAAAATAATTTTTTCTACTCTCAGAAATTAGGAGTAAAACAAAAGAACGCACCTGATATAATGATACATTATACATATATATAACAATGATAGATTCATCACAATGTATCTAAATAACACGCATTAACAACTCATTCTGTCGTGAGAGACAATGCATGAATGAATTATTATATTGATTAGAAAATACATGCATGTTGTGAGCTTATTTGTTAGAGAATAATGTCTATTGTGAGTTATGGACCCTTTTTTTTTTGATATTAAGACAATAACAAAGCTAAAGCAACATAAAAGGACAAACAAAAAGGAAGTAATTTATTCATCAACAAATGACAATGTAAAGCTATTAGTTTCTATCAACAATGTTAATTAATCCAGTTGCTTGAACAAAGATATGCTTATGAGATTCTAAGTTCAGGTTACAAATATAACAAATGAGAGATCCATACCAACCTGCTGCTCCTAATAAGATTTTCTTTGAAAATTTTCGAATCTCATTACATGTGATTTTTTTTCTTATTCTTTAATTGACAAAAGGGGAGGGAAAAAGTTTGCGACGCATATATGTTACATGCATGTGACACTTAATTAGATGTGATTTTTGCAAGTTTACTCAAAGGTAGACCTTTGAGTAAATTATGCAGAAGACATGCATGTTGGAATAATCGCACGTAGAATGATTATGATTTAAATTTAGCTACGTACGATAGGTTAATTAAATCGTAATAGCATGAGTATAATTAAGATGTCTAGTCAATGTCTGGCCGGACCTGGTAAAAATGTTAAGTATGATGTTGGAGATCATTACTTGGTGCCTAAATGGTTTGATATCATGTTACGGGATTAAACGTGAAATTTACATTTGAACCTATTCATAAAGTTATTTTCCATGTTTTAAATTTTGTCAGTGATCAAATGGGGTTTTTGGGGAAATTAATGAAAAAATATATATATAAATTTTTTTATCGTTAAAATATTAAAAATCTAGAAATGAAAAATTTTATGAGATTATTTGTGTAATTTAAGAAAATTTAGGAAAATGTATATTTAATTTTTAAAAATTAAAAATATTTTAAAATTTTAACATTTTAATAATAAAATTTTTCTAAATTTTTCTTTTCGTTAATTTCCAAAGAACACAAATCCCTACCCCCAAAACTATAATATTGTAAAATTGTAAAGTTTATTACTTTAGCATTTATTTCAACATGTGTTGATGAGTTGAATTTATTTAACCTTCCTGTTTTGCATTTTTAGACTGATAATTTAATTGGATTGCTAATTAATTCAGTAGAATTGTAGAAATCTGTGCCTCGTTTGGAGCTAACTATAGTCGATTCTTAAAATCACTTTTAATGTCATTATTATTGTATAAATTTTAATATATATATTTTCACCACTTTAATTATTATACGATTTTCATTCATGAAACTAATTTCAATTTCATCTCTATCTAATTACGACTCTAAGAGGAGGTTTGCACTTCCTGAAAATCAATTAAAAAAAAATTATTATTAAAATTTTAAAAATCTGAAAATATAAAATTTTATAGGATCATTTATGCACCTTATAAAAATATAAGAAAATTTATATTTAATTTAAAAATCTTAAAAATATTATAGATTTTTAATATTTTAACAATTTTTTTTTTTTGATTTACATTTCCACTTATTTCTATAAGACACAAACTCTCGTTAAGTGAGACTTATAAGAAATTCATTAGTAAAATACACACGAGAGAAAAATACCCAATCCAAAAATGATCATATTATTTTGCATGTTAATAATATATTAAAAGCTTACGTTCATATGCATTTGAACCACATGTTTACGCCGGTTAATTAGCGTACAATAATCATTTTAAATTGAAGATCTGCACAAAGAATCACGACGGGAAGTAAATTTGGAAGATTAATTAGAAAAAGGAGAAAGAAGTTAATGGGCGGTCATTAACATTTATATTTCGTTTTGTTGACCGTAATGTTTATGAATGTAATTCAATTGCATCGATCATATGATTAAAATGTGATGTTTGTTTTATCAAATGTAAATTAATAATAAGTTGGGATGAAGAATTAATTTTTTCATTTAAGTTTGTGTTTAATTGGTCGAGTAGTCATGACTCATAATTTAATTTATCAGAATAATAAAACTTAAAACATAATTAAAAAATGTAATATAGGTAATTAGATTACATCTGATTCTTATTTTTTCCCTTTAATTTATTTTCTTATTTTCATTTTCACCCCGTAAAATTTCTTATTTTCACCTTAGAGAAAGTGTTCATGGATATGCTTCCATGAAATTTTTCTAGAGGTGCGTTTTTTATATTTAATTGTAATTAAAAAAAAATTAAATATAATTCTCCAATTAGTTAATTGATAGTATAATTCACCATATATTAAAATTTTAATTTATCGTGTTCATTAAGTTTTAAATTTAAAAATTAACAAAAATTGGTCAAATTTAAGATATATAGATAAAAAATAAATATTATTCTAAGTAAAACTCTCATCACATATTTATGGTGATCAAAATGTAAAAGTGTTTTTTTTATTTGAACAGCTATTGGAAACATTTTTAAAGAATAAATATTATTTTTATTTTTTCCCCAACGAAAAGAAATGCGTATCTTCTATTTACTTCAATTAATTAACACTTATAAGCAAATATTTTAGTTGTCGTTGGCAGAGAGTGAAATGATAATACTGTATATCTTTGGAAAATTTCTTTAACCTGACAGGTTTTGCAAGAATAAATGAATTCAGAATTCAGAATTTATAAGTGGATGCGTGAGTTTACGTTTACGTGTTAAAATTTTATTTTAAAATTAATCAAAAGAGTTTTTATATTTTAAGATTATTTTTATTTTTTACATTTATCGATGTAAGATTATTCTAAATTTTTTATTTATTTTTAATTTTTTAATACCTACGAGTCTCTACACATGAATGTTAAAATTCTAATATTATTCTAAGATTATGTTAAAATTCTATTTAAAAATTAATTAACTATGAATAGAAGAATTATTTATATTTTAAATCTAAGTTTATTTTCTGTATTTATTAATATAAGATTATTTTAACATTACACCACTAATTTTATCTCTTTCTACTGTAAGATCAGATTTAATCATATATTATTCGTGATACTTTCCAGATCAGATTACTTTTAACTCTCTTCTTATGACCTTGTTTGAAGACGTTACTTGTAATAATTTCTTAGTATTTTCCTTAGTAGTAATTTCTTGGTATTTTCCTTCCGATGACCACTAATTTCTTAGTTTTTTATCTATTATTTTTCTTTAATTTTTGTACTTATTGTTTGCTTCTTCTTTTTAACTTTTTTTAGTTTATTTTGTAACCCTTGCTTTATAAATAAATTAAAGATTTCTCTTGAAAAAACAATACATTAGAAAAAAATGTAAAGATGGTAGAAGTGTATTGGGTTTTTTTTAGTGATGATATATTCAAAAATATAATGATCTCATTTAGAATTAATTTTCGTCAACTTTAAAAATTAGATAAAATTAAAGAAGTTAAAGTTAATTCTGTGAATAAAGTTAAATTTATATAATAATTAAAATAATAAAAAATTATATATTAAAATTTATATAATAATAATAATAATAATTTTAAAAATAGGCTGAAACAACCCGTCAATATTTCAAATGATAATATATAGAAGATGTTGAAAGTACAATTTAAATTTTTTTTAGAGGGATTTAAAGTCACCGGACGGACACGCATCATGTACGAATCGACCACACGCGTCCTCCGACGGTCCGACCCATGTTCCTTTCGTCCCACGCCTGCTATCCTCACCCCGAGCCCTAGATTGCAATTTCCCCTGCGTTAACTCCAAGTGCGTGGTTCAACTCCTCCGTCTTCATTTGTCTGGTTGATTTGCTCCTGAATTTCTAGGGCTGTGGGTTGTCTGAAGCACGAAGGTGTCCGCTCTCTGCTTTGCGTTTGGGGTTCTTGCTCAGTTTCCATTTCGTGGTTTAATTGCTTCCGTTTCGGCTCGTTGATTGATCTGGGTTTTGGTTTCAGTGCTCTAGTTTCAAATAGGCGTAAAACTATCATAATTTCATGTACGACGGTTAGGTATTTTAGTCTGGAGGTAGAAAATGGTGGACAAATTCTGAAGTGGTGTATGACATATAGGGAATTAATGCAATAAGGATATAGCGTCGATCACGTGGGCATGTGGCTGATGCTGTTTCTCCTTAGGTTTTTTTAATGTTGCTTGGCTTTATAGTTTTTTTTTATTTCATTATCGTCTCTGGGATCTACTGTGGATGAAAGAATCTGATGGGGATCATCTGTCAGTCACATCTCAAGCGGCATGCGCTTTTTATCCACGTATAGAGCGGACTCGGTTGTGTTTCATAAAGTTTTTATTTGCCTGGTGGAGACCGCCCCTCTCCGTCTCTTGTCTCCCTTTCTTGATTTCCTTTTTGTGCTTTAGCCGGTTTCTCCAGAGATCTAAATTTGTCCCGAGAAGGCAATTGCATTCCAGGTGAAGTTCGTTTGTGTGACTGAAAATGCTTTGCTGTTGGCATGGATAAATGAATGGATAGAGGATGATTCTTGGATCTAGTTATTTCTATCTAATTCCATTTTGCATAAAATGCAGTAGATTTAGAAACGGGGAATTGTGAGTGTATGACAGATCAGAGAAGCTTTACCCCATAGAAAGTTGTCATAAAGTGAGAGGGACGTTTGGGTGGGGGGCGTTGCAGAAAGCATTTTTGATCTTCACTCAGGCAGTCAATTGCTTATGTAGAATTGCTATTAGACGTCTGGTTCATTGCTTCGTAACTTCCTCTTTCCATTTTCCACCCATAGGTTTGTTGCATTGCTTATTGTTCTTAATTATATTCTTAGTTCCTGTTTTAATTATTTTTGACAAGGAGAGTCTTACATTTTCTTTTATCATGTAATATTCCACATGCATTTCTCTACTTCATCCAACTTATCTCAATTACGTGGATACCATCTTTTATGATTTATTAATTGCCGTTATACAACCCCAACAACCATAATCCAAGCCAAAATCCCACTATGTAAGGTTGGCCACATGAATCTTTTTTTCTATATGTTTTTATCTACAGTCAAATCTTTGGTTAAATACATAAATTTAAATCTTTCCTCATGATTCAAAATCAAGTAGTTTTAAGTTTCCTTCTACTTCTTTTAATTTTTTGTACTAATTAATATTTCCTTTCTAACTAATGTATTTTTTGGTCTTCTAAGCCATCTAAGGATATGACCAATTCACCTAAATTGATTTTCTCTTATTTTATCTTTAACTGTGCAACTCCCATCGTAGCCTAATAAAATTGTTTTAGCTTATCCCCGATGATATCACCACTCATCTATCTAAGCATATGTATCTCAATAATACTATAGCTTTTCCAAATAGTCATGTTTTACAGCCTAACATTTTGAGCCATAAAGTATAGCTGCTTGAATTGCAGTATTATAGAATTTTTCTTTTAATTTTGAGGACATCCTCGTATCACATAACACTCTAGAAGCTTTTCTCTACTTCATCTATTGTACTTTAATCATATGAATAAAATCTTCTATACTTTCATCATTGTCACTTATTATAGATCTTAATTATTTTAAAATCGTACTTTTATGAATCTCATGACCATCTAAGTATACATGCCTTTATTGTTATTCCTATTTTTGTTGAACCTATATTTCATATATTTAGTTTTTGACCTACTCAATCTAAATTCTTTGGACTCTAAAGGACTTCTTCATAATTCTAATTTTTAACTAATTCATGACTTTCATTAACTAAAACTACGTTTTCAGAAAATAGCATACATTTGGATATTGCTCCTTGAATTTCTTTTGTTATTTCATTCATAAATAATACAAAGATATACAGGCTCAGAGAGGATCCTTGGTATAAATTTGTCTATTGGAAATTCCTCAGTTTTTCCTTATATAGTCTTGACACTAGTAATTACTCTTTCATACATGTTATTTTTATCGATATATCCAATGGGTACTCTTTTCCTTTTTAAAACTCACCAAAATAGGTTTCTAGGTGTGCTTTTGCAAGCTTTTTCTAAATTAATGAACACCAAATAGAATCCCTTTTTCTTAATTCTAATTTATTATTATTATTTATCTAATTAAATGAATGGCTTCCATTGTTGACTTACTTACATAAATCCAAATTGATTTTCTGTGATTTTAGTTACATGCTGCCCAACACAAAATTGGAGTTCAATTCATAGGCTGCTGCAAGCCTGCAACTACATGATTTCTTCTTCTTTCTATTATTTTTTGTTAAATAAAGATAGAGGTCGAAGTAAGTTAGGAAAAATATATATTTTTAATTAAAAAGGGTAAAAATTGAAGATGATAGAAAAATAAAGTGATTGTGTTCTTTAGGAGCGTGTTTATGTGTGTAAATATTAATATGTCTGCAACTTGCAAATTTTGTTGTACACGTGTCAAATATTTGTCATATTATGTTGCACAATCTCTCTCCCTATTTATTGTGGAGTTAACATGTTTGGCTTTTGTTGTGTGCGTGGTCAATGTGATTGACCCTTTGTGTGTACAATTAGCATGACTATTTGTTTGTGTTTCCTTGTCGTTGTTAGCCTGCTACTTTTGTTGTAACATTTTCTACGATTCCTGCATTCCCCATGCCTGTTTAGCTGTTTACTTCCACTTTTAGCTGTCCTTTTGTTTTTATTTATATTTGCATCTGTTGCAAGCTTTATTTATTTATTTATTATTATTATTTGCATCTGTTGGAAGTTAGATGCTTCAACTTGTGATGAAGGGCTAGAATTATGTGATAATAATGGGTAATAGTCTCATATCGTCTATTATGTCATAATCTCATCATATAACCTTTATTTATTAGAGGTCTAGTAATAGTCAATAAAATAGCAATCTTCCACCATTTCTTAGTACCATACCCTACGGTAAAAATCTTTTCACCAGTAGCTGAATATTGGCTTCAATATCTATATCTTTCCAAAATTTTAGTGTAATGGCTTCTTTTAGACCATCTCGTTGTATGTGTTGATGTATTAACCGTTCATCTCTTATTACTACCTTAGTCATTATTATTGTATTTTCTATTTTTTTAATCTCAACAACTTCAACCTTTAGACTTTTCTCGACTACTTCTATGCTTTTTTTTCCCTATGTATAATAATTTGAAAGTACCATTTGCAATAAATTTAGAAATTTTCTCTCACCAATTTAATATTTTGTGTTGATTATTTCGAAAACTTTTACCTGTTAAGTTTCCTTAATTTCATATTGTTAGTCTAATTTTACTGTTTTAGACCAACTTGTTTACCCATACTCGGTGAATTAAAGTGTGAGCACTTTTGCTTATTTTTAATTACATTCAAGCATTGATGAAGAACCTTTGACTTTAAAATGTCACACTTGGAGTGCACAAATGTGCAATGTTTCCCTTTTGTCTTCTTAAAATTATACTTGAGGATCTGTCCAATGTACTGGAGAAGAGGACATGATTTTTTCAATCAACATTAGAAATTTATGAAGTTCATGCACCCCCTTGTTGAAGTGATTACCAAGGATTAAACAATAGTCTACTTGACTTGCTCTTCTGCTTCTTGTTTGAACCAATCATAGGCAGGTTTGTGGATCTTGATTCAGGGCAGTATGAATGTTGGATTATTCCTAGTCCATGAGATAATATGGTAGAATGATTTTGATATTTCGTTGCAATATTTTCCTATTTCTAGCCACGAGTCAGTTTGGTCCACGAATTGATTTTTCCTAAATCTTATCTTCCATCCGAGCTTTAGCTATTTCATTTCTCTCCAGAAATCGTCTTTTTAAAAAATTATTTTTTACAAATCCTTTTTTCAATTGCTAAAAAATCTATATCCAGAGAGTTATGAAAGGGATAGAAATTCCGTTAAATATAAAGTCTAACATTTTAGTGCTTCCATTTTTTAGGGAGGTGCTTTAGTATTCCTGGGTTAGTTGTGATAAGGATATTGATTGATCTATTGATGCTGTTTTTAAATTGAGATACGTTAAGAGATCAATGGATTATGCTATAAAATCTATATCCATGCGTTTGTGAAAGTGATAAAAATTTCATTTCATTAAATATAAACTCTAACTTTAGTTTTTCCATTTTTTAGGGAGATGCTTTAGCATTCGTTGGTTAGTTGTGATAAGGATATTGATTGATTTATTTATGCTGCGTTTGAATTGAGACATGGTAAGAGACAAATGGATTATGGACTTTTTGTATATTAGCTTGTTACCTGATGCATCTTCTATTTCTTTAGTCTGTATCCTTGACATATTACAAGATGTTGCATTAATTTAGTACTTTGTTGCAAGTCAGATCTTGACTATTACATATTTTCCTAGCATTTGAGATTCTTTATCATGATTAGAACGTCTTTAGTTTCCAGTAGTCATTTTAGGTACTATAGCGTGTAATGTAGGTTTAACAGTTTTAGAGCTGTCAATGATTGGTGAACCTGCGGATCCCTTTGCAACTCCTTTGGAAATATTACCCGAATGGTACTTCTTTCCCATATTTCAAATACTTCGCACAGTACCAAATAAGTTATTAGGTGTTCTTTTAATGGCTTCAGTACCCTTTCTAGAGAATGTCAATAAATTCCAAAACCCATTTTGTTGCCCAGTAGCTACGATAGTCTTTTTGATCAGTACCGTGGTAGTACTTTGGTTAGGCATTGGAGCAACATTACCTATTGCGAATTCTCTGACTTCAGGTCTTTTTGAAATTGATATGTACCTTGCACATTGCATTGACTTTGCAATAATTACTCAGCTTTTCTTGTATCCAATATACCTGCCTTTTGTCTATTGCACACTCTCTTTCCATACTGATTTTTTATTTACAGCACCTTGTTGAATTTAGATATTGATAATAAATGTACACACTTGGAAGTTGGAATGGCATATCCGTATTTTGTGTACTTTGTTACATTTTTTAAAGAAACTATAGGTTCATTGTAATTGTCAGTAAGGAATTAAGAATCTGTTGTGGGTGTAAGAGTACAAAAAAGAAAAAGAAGAAATAATAAAATTATATAGAAAGAAAAAATCATCTGAAGGTGTAAGAGTGCTGAAAGAAAAAGAAGATATAGTCAAATTACATAGAAAGAAAAACTTGAACCCAATCTCAACTGAAAGACTAAGAAGCTAATTAAATCTTCTGGACCGAGCTCCATTCTACTTTTCTGAGCGGTAGAAGATAAAATTAAAGGTCAAGACTCCAAGTGATGACCACCTAGTCAGATCCCATTGAAGATCCTCATGGAAACCCAAGCATCTTAATAAATCAACCTGCCTATATAGGATGTATTGGATATCATGTGAACCTAAACCACCACATTCTGTCAAACACATTTTTGGTTCCAATCATTGGAAAGTTGAGTTAGCCATGACCCACATTAGGTCTCATGCTTAATAGGTCCAATGGAGACAAAGCTTGATTTGTTTGCTTGCCAATTGTTGGGCTAGAAGGAACACATTCGTTTGTTAATGTATTTGGTGGCTAACCTAGATCGTTGTCTTCAGCCTTACGCACCTCCTGCTAGCTCTCAATGTTGTGTGAAAAGGCTTGACAACCACTATGATCCTGGCCCTGAGACACCCTCTTTAGCCAATTGTAGATATTTGCTTCTATAGCCTTGTTAAGACCCTACTTTGTTAACCATGGAGATATTTTGATATCTGGGGCCTATCACCATCACTCTAATTCTATTGTCCACCTATTTAGGGAGGTTCTCCCTTCAATAAACACCACAACATTCTAAGCGTCAACAAGCCCATGATGACACCAAGATCGACATTGTTAGTGCCCTAACACTTTTTCTATATACATAATAGCATCCTCATCCCTTGCAAATGGTAGGAATATGATAGAGCAGCCTGCCATTTTGGAGACTTGATTGCAATGCACTGAATAGACCATTTCTTGATAGAAACCCCCATTTGTGAAGTTGCCCATCATTAAAATCTCATCCTTCGTTTTAGCATCTGAGAGTATAAGAAATCCCTAGTGCAGCCTAATCCTCATCATACTTTGTCCACTACCCCAACATCAGTTATTGGATGCATTATTAAGGTCGTCTTGCTCCACCTTTGTGTTCTAATGTGCCACAACAACATCCACCAACCATCCCATCTCCTTCATCCATGTTGGATGAATTGGCATAAAGGATGCAACAATGACTTTTTCATCATTCTTCACCCCTGCCAAATGCTTATTCGCAATACAGTTGCTTGGATTTTGGAGGGGGCTTACATTAGTTGCTCCTTTGCAATTTTCTCTAATGCAAACATCCAACTCTTTGTTTTGGCACGACCTATCCAATAATTAGATTTTGCTCACCATTGGAATGCTTCTCTTAATGCCTTATCCAAATCACTTCAGACATCATCTTGGCCCCACTGTAGCACTTCCCAGCACTAGCACATTCTCTATGATGTGATGATGAGGTTGATTGTTGACTTTCTCTTCCACATCCATCACCTTTGATTTGTGGTTGAAACTGTAAAGGGGTGGTCCTAACGCTCCTTGATCACCATCAATCTGACTCATCTTGCCTCCTTGATCATTGGAGGGAAGTCAGGGAACACATCCTTTTGTCTCCCCACCATCTTGCTCAGATTTCATATTAACTTTTTTAGGTCTTAAAATTGTCATGCATAATTTTGTAATTGATCATACATATTAACCATGATAAGAAGACACATTTGTTTCACTCTTTCTAAAAATATAGGACTTGGTTGGAACAAACCTAGAGTAAATGCATTAAAGATGAAAATTCAACAAAGGGAAGGTTGTGCACTTAAAGTAAAATAATTTATTTAGAGACAACTCAGATTGGCCGGTGAAATCATGATATGTTTTGAACACAGGAAATGATTTTGTATAAAATTGATTCTGCCACCTTTCCAAGCATGTGTAAATTTAATGATTTTCATTTTTTTATATACCCCTTGGAATTTCAAAGGAATTTGGAGGATTATTTAATAAAAAATTTTGTAATCCTATCTTCATTTATTTTTTATAAAATAATGATGCCCATATTGTTAATAATTTTTAATATTTGTTTAGATTAAAAACAATACAATATAATGTTATTTGATAAATTATACAATTATGTTAATAGCGTAAAATATGGCTTATCACAATATTATAATATTACAGTTTCAAATATATAATGATTATTATTTATTTAATAATACACAATTTTCATTTTTTGTGAATGGTAATATTATGTTTTAGGTTCTATTTTATAATTATTTTAGTATGTTTTATCATCCTTAGGTGAGAAAATCAACTTAGGGTTTAGGTGGTTTGATCATATCCTTAAAAGATCAAGAAATGCACTAATTAGGAGAAAAAAAAAAATTAGTATGGGAGAAATTAAAAAAAGTAGATGTAGACTTAAAACTACTTTATTAGGAATTGTAAAAAAATATTTAAAGTTATGTAATTTAATTGAGGATTTGACCATAAATAGAAATACTTGGAAGAAAAGGATTCATGTAGCTAACGTCATGTAGTGGAATCATTACTTAGATTGTTGTTTTGTGTTCAAATTATCATTTAGTTTCTTATAGTCCTGATTTTTAATTTCACTAAAAAATTTATTAGCATTCCTTTTGATGGTTTATACTTCTAAATTTTCCTCATTTTAACATTTATAATAGGTTTTATAGCATTCTTTCTTTTTTATTATCTTATATACATTTTCATTCCACCACCAACTTTCGTTACCTAATGGAGCTATCTTACACAACTTCTAAAATATCCCTCTGCAATTTTTATAATACAAGTAGTTATTTATTTCATTCTAAAGTGTATTTACCTCTCCATCTAGTTTCTATACTCCATTTAACTAGTTATCTCTATATATCATTTTCTTTTTACTTTTTAGGTTAAAAACAGAATCTAACTAACTCTCATTTTTATCAAAAGTGGATATTGATGAGGGTACTACAGAAGCTTTCAGACACCTCAAAATAACATTGCAATGTGCATTGGAATCTATCATGGCTAGAATTGTGATCTGTTTTCAAGGTAATGGGGAAAAAGCAGAATCTAACTTTTGTTTTAACAGAAAGAGTATGGGCATTGATATGAGGGAGCCACAGAAGCTTTGAAGCACTTCAAAATATCAGTGTGACATCCCTTGGAATCTTCTATGGTACTACTTTGGAAGCCTTTTGCCTTTTGTTGTGGACAAGAGGTTTGAGATTCCTGGTAGAGTTAGGTATAGACTTATTTTGGTGGTTTTATGTTGAAAACCTTATGTAGAGATCATTTGTAGAGACCATTATGTGAAGGGTCCAGGTTTTGTACTGCTATCTTGGAGATATTTTTTCCTGGTGTTCAGTTGTACAATCCATAGATAAGACATGGAAGCAAGATATGGGTTGCTGGCTATCGTACATGGGGGTCGGAGGGGAGGGGGAAGGAAGACTAGACTAGGCCTTACAGTGAAGGTTGATGTGGATAGAATCTTGGACGGTTGGATATTTTAAAATAAGGTACAATTATCGTTGAATACTTGGATGCAACACCAGTAAAGAATCTTAGAGATGACAGTAGCAACAATTTCGTGTTCTGTGAATGACATTTTAGAAATGTGACATTTAACTCAATAGCAATTAGTTGTGATGATGCACCCATGTCTGTTGTAGGGTGCCATTAGCCCTTCTGTCTGGCGTTGATGTAGTCATGATTGTCTTGATATTTTTGCTCCCTCTTGGCTGATGACACTTGAACTCCCTTCCCTTTTCCAATGCTAGCAGTGAGTTCTAGCCCACCTTGGTTTGGCTGGATCCTCTCTGCAACTGCAGTTATGATTTTGGTCGGTTTCCACTGGATCTGAGGTATGTGGAATATCATAAATAATAATTCACATTAGATCTCTTTTGCTCTATGGTAGCGGTTGACTTTATGGTGTCTCACATCAACTATGATGAGTTGCATGCACAAGGGAAGGAGAAGAGAAGGTGAAGAAGAAATGGAAAAAGAAGGAAAAAAAGAGGGATGAAAGAGAGAGAATAATAATTGAGAAAGGGTATAAGAATAATTGAGAAACAGAAGGGAAAAAGGCAAGGAAAGAATAAGAATAATTGAGAAAGGGAGAGAGAAGAAAAAAGGAAAAAATGTTGGAAATTAAAAAAGGGAGAGAAAAGCAAGATATAAAAAAGTGTTGAATACTCTATTATCAAATATCAATCTCCAATTTAATTAATTGTATTTTTCTTGTGTGAATGTTGATGTTGTATAGTATTGCTTTGTCCAAATTATGTATTCTCTACAATATTAGTCTTGATTTTAGATAGTGGTGTCTTGTTAATGATCGATGATAATTGTATTAATGTTTGTATGAGTGTATTTGTCTCTTAGTATGCATAGGTGTTTGTATATTGACTGAATTTAACGATGACAACAATTAAATAGTATGTACACTTTTTAAAGTGTGGTTAACTAAGGTTTAACCATTTTTTTACTTGCACAATATTGCTACTACTTCTAGTTATGTTTGTCTGTCATGTATTTCCTTGTTTATTTTATTATAATTTGTTTATGTAAGAGTTTATTGGTAGTTGGATACTCTAGCTTAAAGGGGTAGTTTTATAGGAAATGATGTATTAGGGTTTGTAGGTGTGTGTAGGTTTAGTCTCACATTGTTTAAGTGTGTTTTGTCTTCTTTGTGTAACTTATATATGTATATATATAAAGGTCTTATGTTACTTTGAATGATATTCATTTCTTGTGTTACAACAATCGTACTAAAAGCACTGATAGGTACAGTGCATAGAATCCAATAGAATCATGGATAATTGAGGCTATCCTCAATTCTTTGATTCTTTGCTTCAAATAACAAAATCATTGTTCAAAATTATGTAGATTATGAGAATAATCTGTCATGCCTCAACTGTTTGGTAATAATTTTCTCAGAATTGCAAAACACATGTAGCATCCCACATGCTTAGATCCAGTTTCTCTTTTTTTTTTTGGGCTGTTCTTTTGAATTTTGTGAATAATCTGGTATTTTGTTCCATTAAATTGAAAATGTCATATATCTCAATTTCCTAAAAAGGGAAAAGTTTGTTTTTAATATGAAAAGCAAGCTCACAAGTAATATGCAATACCTGCTGGGAGACTTTTGGTTAACCATGGGCACATGAGGTTCAACATTTGTTTCTTTTGAAGGTAGTGTTGGTTTCATTGTCCTATATTTAATCAGAAGAAAATATCTTTCAAGTTGACAAGATAAAGATGGAATGTTATTCATAGCACATTGACTACAGCACACACACTAAAAGATGCTTGGAAGATTTTGGTTTTCTTCAATGGTTTATCTGTTTTATTTGTTCAGGTGTCCTGTATGGAGTTCACATAAGGTCAGGGAAGCCTGCTAAAAAAAGGAATATTGTTAGGGAAATTTGGAGGACAACTTAGGAATGCTCACGAGTGCCTTTTAATATTTTAATACTTGCCTTTTACAATTGCTTTTCAAGTTCCCTTTTTTTCTTTCGAAACATGTTGGCAAAACCATGGAAGGTGCTGATCAATGGGATTAATGTTGAAAGAAGTTGTGCACGTTTAGTTTTGGCTTGAGAAGGAAAGTTTGGTGAACCGGGAGAAAATGTTGTGAAGATCTCCACCAATGTCTTGACAAATGGGTTCTGCTTTAGCAAATTTTTTTCTAATCGATAAGATGTTATTTGTCAATTGAACCACTTTTGTTTGGATCTTGGATGAGTTTTGGCCATATGCACCAGATGAGATATATTCATGTTAATTTCAGTGTCATTTATGATTTTTCCTGTATGCTTTGATGTAGTTTCGTTATCCAAATGCCCTTTAAAATTACTTTTTATTGCATTTTCCCATTTGCTCAATTTTCCTTTTTTTTTGAAACATATTTGTCTAGAAGGTCGCCAGAATACGTTGTTTCTTGCATTTTGCAGGCTTCTTTTAAAATGGTAAAAAGTGCAAGAGGCCGTCGTGGACTTTCTTCGCACTTGAGGTCCACTCCATACCCTTTGCCTTCTCATAGTCAAGCGATTCAGGAGGATGGAAGATCAAAAAAGACCTCTAAAGTTATCAAGGAGGACTGGGAAGATGCAACATGCTCTGTGTGCATGGAGTACCCGCATAATGCTGTTCTCCTACTTTGTGCTTCTCATGACAAGGGATGCCGTCCTTATATGTGTGGAACCAGCCATCGCTATTCCAATTGTCTCGATCAGTTCAAGAAGGCATATATGAAGTCAGAAAATCAATCTGGTAGGTTAAGTGCCTCTAATTGGCCACTGGCTGATGCACCTGGTATAACCGAGCTTTTATGTCCGCTGTGCCGAGGACAAGTGAAAGGCTGGACAGTGGTGGAACCTGCTAGAGAGTATCTGAATGCCAAAAAGAGAAGCTGCCCACAGGACAACTGTTCATTTGCGGGAACATACAAGGAGTTACGGAAGCATGTAAGAGCTGTGCACCCTATGGCAAAGCCGCACCAAGTGGACCCTTTGCTTGAACAGAAGTGGAGAAGGCTTGAGCGTGAGAGGGATCGGGAAGATGTTATAAGCACCATCAGATCATCTATGCCGGGCGCCATTGTTTTGGGTGATTATGTCATAGAGAACAGCGGTGCCTATGACAGTGATGGGGAAGACATGCTTGGTGCGGAAGATAACTACGGAGGTGGGGCTCGGAGTGATGAAAACTGGTTGAACTTTCTTTTGCTCTTGCAGGCATTTGGTAACTCGGGGAATGCGAGTTTTGCATCCCGTTTGAGGAGATCTCGGAGGGTTTATCGAGCTTTGGATGGGGAAGGAGCTGGTATTGGTGGAGCTCCTTTCACATCTTCAAGTTCCATCGACTTCTCTCTTCTGGCTCAAGCTTCAGAAGTTGACATCGATGAAGATGACGACAGTGGTTCTATGGTTGTCAGTCAAGGGAGAGGCATTGGTACGCAGAGGACTGCTAGAGCTCGGAGGCGGAGGAGAAGCAGGAGTCATTCAGAGATAGACTTCACTTGAAAAGAGCCATACGTTGTCCTGGTGTGCATGCTTTAATTTATGCCGTGAACTAGGTATGTGAGAATTTCACAGAATGTCCTCTGTATTGCCATCATAAAATCACTCCGTTCTTGCCTGACGTTTATGTGCATTGCCTTCTCGTTGGTCAGCTTATTTCGGAAAATTGATTGCGGGCAGCTGATCTTTTCCATTTCACGAACTTGCAAGCGAAAAAAAAGTCTGATTTGTATGGGGGTGAGGACGTGGTGTTCTCACTTGAAAATTTGTTCACCTGTATCTTTCAATTGTTACAGGTCATTAATTCATGTAACGCGTAACTCGGATGAAAACGGTTTCACGGGCTGATGATTCGGCTTTTCTTGTTTTGCATGCATCAGTCTATTCAGGCTTTGCTGCTGGCCTGATTAGTCGGAAAACATGTCTTCGGAGGCCAGATGTGTGTTCCTTCGGTGGTACGCTCTTCCGGAGCTTCTAAGATATAAACTACGATAATTATGAATTTGCTTGGCTAAGGTTGTATTTATTTTGAAGTTATTTATTGTGTAATTAATTTTAATAATTATATAGAGTTAACATTAAAAGTAGTGAAACAATGGAGTTAGAGGTATATATTAAATTATACGATAAAAGTTTAAATATGTCAGAATTTTATGTGATAGGATGAAAAGTGGGCGTTCGTGAAAAGTTGATAAAATGTCAGAATTTTAGTAAATTATTAAATTAGGATTTGCAATGACGGTTTAAAGGTGTGTTTTTTTTTAAGAGATTGAGGTGGGATTTATGTTTTTAAGAAATTATATAATTTATGATATAAATTTTTGATATAAAATCTTAAAGATGTTTAATAAATGTTATTATATATATAGTAAAAAAATAAAGATATATAATAAATGTAATTTAAAAAAATAGATTTTAAGTGTATTTTCCTTGCTTTTCCAAGGAAGTGCACATGATAATTTAAACTTAAAAAAATCTTACTAAAATCAAACAAGAACTACTCTTTATAATCAAACAACTCTCGTGAATCTACCAGTAATTTAAAAGTGTGTTTGAGGATAATTGTTTTTTGAAAGTTAGATAAAATTAAAGTTGAAATTAGTTAATTGAAATTATATAGTAATTTGAGTGATAAATATTTATATGTTAGTTAGAATTTATGTAGTAATAGTGACATTAAAAATAATTTTAAAAGTAATTTGAACATTAAATTCTAATTTAATGTTCACTAATTTAAATTTAACAAATAATTAGTTAAGATCAAGTACAACCAAAATGTTTTTCTTTTTGAAAATTATTATATTGAAATTTTTTTATTACTTTAGAAGAGTTTCAAATTTTAAATTATAAATTTTAGCAACTAAGTTTCTAATCACTAAAGGTGTATTTTAGTTTCGAATATTGTGTAAAGTTAGGAGTTAGATTTTGTTATTAAATAAAGTTAAATTTTACAATAAGATAATAACTATACATGAGAGTCTGTGTAATGACAATGACAATGATACTTAAGAATTTGTGTAAAGTTAAAATTAAAATTAAAAGATTGTTATTAAATGAAATCTAAAATATCACTTACTAACTAAAGATTAAATTTATTGTTTGCATGAAATATTTTCATGTGCATTTTGGTTGCAAGACTCAAGAAATATTTCATGCATCTGTTATGATTCTACATTTATGGAATATATATTTTATTTTTAAAAGTTAAATATCCAAACAAATTCTTTATTAAGAAACTTATATACATTTTTTTACTCATAAACCGCACATCTGTCATTCCATTTTAATTTTTTTGTGACTATTTAACTTTTTTAAAAAATATATTTAAATTCAAATAAAAATACCTATGTTAAAAGTACTCTTCGAGAACCCTCCGGATTCTTGGCCACAGATACCGCGCTTGGGCGGGAACTCCGGATAGAGCTCAATCTTCTCCGCCTTCCCTCCTTCCTTCTCCGTCGCTTGGGCGGGATGGCCACCTCCGGCATCTCCCTCCTCGCTGGCGGCGGCAGTTGCTGCCTCTCCCACCGCTCCCAGCACCGTCAAGGAGCGCAACTTCCGCGACCTGCTCTTCTCACCAGTAGACCTTCCTTTCCGAAGTCCGTTGCTTCCATCCGAATCACCACATCCACTGCGTACAGTTCTAGTAGGGTAAGACACGGAAGCCGACACTGTCTCCGTGTTTCCTGTCGGGCCGCCGGGACAGAGTCGAGTGGCGTCGCTGCTGCCAATGCGGGGCAAGACCGGCTCTCGAAGGTAATACTTCGATTTGGAGCTTTTTGAGCGTATTTATTTCTGTTTGTTGTGGTTTGTGATGGTAACGATTTGGATTTTTCTCTTGTCTCGTCAGGTTCCGATTTCGAACATCAGGAACTTCTGCATTATTGCACACATTGACCATGGGAAATCGACATTAGCGGATAAACTGTTGCAGATAACTGGAACTGTGCCGATGAGGGAGATGAAGGAGCAATTCCTCGATAATATGGATCTGGAAAGAGAGAGAGGTATCACCATTAAATTGCAGGTACACTGGTCCTTTAATCTTATATACTTTTTTAACACGGTATTTCTGGTTGTTGCAGTATGTTTTTGCTGTTTTTGGTACTTATTAGAGTAATCTTTACTCTTCCGAGTTCCAATGACACGATTTCTTTGTTGCTCGGGAAGTTAGTCTTCTTCAAGCATGCGTTGGCCTTTGTCAGATTCTCACCCAGTTGGAAAATGTTTGTTTATTTGTGGGGGTTATACAGTTCACTTTATACTATAAGTAATAACCAACACAGAATTTGCAATCTAACAAATAGTGGTTACGTAAATTAGGGAGGAGGCACTATCTGCCCTTTAAGTTCAGTCGGTGAGCAGGATGACTAAAATTAATGAATTAATTTTTCGTTAATGGGTAGATATGAAAATCGGCAGGTTTAATATTTCTCAAGGTTTTCTATTATAAATTCAAGTTTCCTTTAATCACCTTTTTTTCCGAAGTGTTGAAGTTACCAAGGAATTTTCAGCTGGATTTTGATGGATTGGTTTTATTCCATGAACGTGCTGCAACTTGTGCTGTAACACTTTTTTTTTACATATATTACGTCACAATTAATCTTTTTTCATTAATTATTGGACCTCTTCTCCAGGCTGCTAGAATGCGTTATATTGTTGATGATGAACCATATTGTCTGAACTTGATTGATACACCTGGACATGTTGACTTCTCGTATGAGGTAAAAAAAAAATCAATTTAATAACCCATTAGTACTTGTCATTTTCACAACAAAAAATTGTTAACATTAACTTGATTAAATGCACCATTGCGTTTGGAGCTACTAAAATGAACTTTACCAAATAGAAAACCATAAATTGTCATTCTGTTACTTAATGCATACCAAAGATCTCTGGATGTTATCTAAGGGGCCTCGGTGATTGCAATTTGAGGGTTAAATGATCGTAATCTTATCCTTGCAGCTTCGGGCTTTTGATTTTTAGGAACTCATAAAAAGATTATCAATTTAATAACCACTAGTACCTGTCAGTTTTCACAACAAAAAATGGTTAACATTGACTTGATTAAATGCACTATTGCATTTGGAGCTACCAAAATGAACTTTACCAAATGGAAAACCATAAATTGTCATTCTGTTAATGCATACCAAAGATCTCTGCTCGTTATCTGAGGGCCCTCTGTGAATGCAGTTTGAGGGTTAAAGGATCTAATCTAATCCTGACACTTTCTGGCTTTTGATTTTTAGGAACTCATAAATTCCATGAAAATATTCAAGTTGATGGTCTATTACAACTTAGAAGCAACTTTCATTCCTAGTTTTCATTCTTTTTAGTTGCTTTCTTTGTCATTCCCAAGGATTTCGATTTTTTATTTCCAGAAACTAATTTTCTCTTGAATTTGTTATAGGACAAGATCACACAATTTCTAGGTAAATGTAAATAAAAAACCTTATAAACACAACACTAACAATAATCACTTTTGTAATCCTACCATGTGGGTTGGCAAAACTTGTAACACAGGGTTTACATAATTTTATGAAATAACACCACATATCCAAAAATTTCTTTAACATATAATTATAACAAAGAATTATCTTTAGAATTCATGTTCACAAGGGATAAACAAGTTTTTACAGTTGATTGTTTACCTAATGCTAATCCTTTTCATTTATCTAGGCTTGGAATTGGCTATGTATTGATGAACCTCTACTGGCAAAATTTTTCTTTAACATATAACTATAGTGCTGTTAAATTTCAATGCCAAGAATAAATTAATGGAAGAAAGAACTAATCATGGCTGTTCATTTTGTATCCTTCCAATATTGGATGTTTGAAACCAGTGAAAGAATTAGCAGAATATGGTACGAAAATATGGCATTGTACTCAAGATTCAAACCTCAAGGCTAGAGATGAACTTTCAGATTTCAGAATGATATATAATAAATAATAAAAATTGTCCAATATATTGGTTTGCCTCGTGGAGTTTTCTGTTCATGTCTTTGGCTCTTTATGCAGTGTTATTGTTAATCATGTTAGGCACAACATCATCTGTTTGATATTGTAATTCTAATGCATTTGTTGAATTAATAGGTTCAAAAATAAAATGATCCCACACTAATCCATTCTAATGGCACTGATTAGCTGCAAAGTAAAATTGCAAATCTATGATCTCACTTTATTTAATTACCTGACAAATAATCGGTTGAGAAAACCACAATCAACTACAAAGGTTTGTCCATGGATTGAGTTTCTTTAATCATAAACCTTGAATTAGTGTGTAGGTGTTAGTTGTGCTGGACCAATCATGAGTGAGGCTTGAAGAAATTTTTTCTACTCAATAATATCTTTGAAGAAGAGGAACAAATGTTAATATTTGAAAGAGAACTACGATATGCTTTGGTGCTTCCATTTTGTAACTTCTGTGTTTCTTTCTTTTTCATAGATTTTCTGAATATTCTTTGGTTCACTTTCTTGATTTTTTTCTTCATCTTGAAAATAATAATTCTTTTTATTTCAAAATATCGAATTATTTTTATTTGACTGAAGTAGTTAGTCATTAGCTTCTTATTCAACATTTTCATGAAATATGCACCTCGGTTCATGCAAATTTTCAACATATTGAAAACTAAAAGCTTCTGCATCTAAGGTTCTGAGTTTCTAATTACACCTTTGCCTGAATTTTGTTTCTACTATGATTTAAATATGGTTTTATTTTTTCAGTAGCCTTACCTCTTTCTTTTGCACTTACGATTGTTCTTTGATGACTATAAAAATTTGATTAATCTACGCATGATATTAGGTTTCTCGTTCTCTTGCAGCTTGTGAGGGAGCTCTTCTTGTTGTTGATGCTTCTCAGGTAGCGGCTTGCTACACCTGCCTTGTGATTGTTCTAGATTTTGATTTTTTTGGGTTCAATTGATGACAAATTTATGATAGTTATAGTGATTTCTATCGTGTGATCTTTTTGTTCCTTTTTTTTGATTCCAAACTTTAAGTTTCTATGTTGACACATCATTCATATACAAGTTGTAATGATGTAGGGAGTTGAAGCTCAGACATTAGCTAACGTTTATCTAGCTTTGGAAAACAATCTCGAAATAATTCCTGTAAGTGCATTCTATATATTTATTTTATTTTTGTACTTTATGGCTCTTATCTGCTTGATAATATGTGAGGTTGTTTATGCTTTTACATTTTACCTCAATTTTGGACTTTTTTTAACCAGAGTAAATTGTTATTTAGATTTTATGGTGCCCTTGATCTAGGATGAAGCCAAAAACCTAAGAGTTTAACTGAAGATTCTAAGTTAATCTCACTGTCAGGACTTATGACACTTGGTTTTGTAAAGAACTTAGTCACAAATTGAGCCCTAGCAAATGCCCAATACACAGTGCAGCTGCGACTGCCTCAAGGTTTATTCAGAAAAAAGCTCAAGCTAAACTGCCAAACTAATAATGACCAATTGTCCTATTGTACCTGGAAAACACCTTCTAATGAGTGGTTGTATTGGGATGCCAAATTTAATGCATTTTTGAAAGCTAGGGATCATAATACTGAGATTCTTCTATAAGTGCTGCTAGCAGTTGTCATTGCAGCACTTATTTGGTTACTAAAATGGTGTTTCTCTTACTATCTTCACTGATAAAGAGGGATTAGGTCAGACATTGAGGCTTTCACTGAGTTGCACAGAGGTAGAAGGGATTTTGTGTAGCAAATGCCCTGTTCATTGCTCTGATATCCAAGAAAGCAAGGGCATCATAAATCCAATACTTTTGGTCCATTAGTTTATTGAATGGATATTTTAAAATTGTTGCGAAATGTTTGTCAAAAAATAGAATTCCTTGATGTTGATCCCTGTTTATGAGTTTCAGTTAGCTTTCATAGATTGTTGTCAAATCTTAAATGGTTTTTTGGTGCCCTAGGAGTAAGGTATTTGGTATCCATACTTGTAACACTTAGCTAGTAGATCTCAATTCTGTGGTGCTGCTGTGGATCATTAAGTTTTTTTTTTTATTTTAAAAATTGTCTGAGTTTGGTGTGCTGGTGGTGCCCTTAATAGGCTCAGCATGGCAGTTCTCTTTGGTCTATCAAACCAATTTTGGGAGTGTAGTTGAACTATTAAAGTCTCAAAGGCTCAAAGGTCAGAGTCATCCTACTTGGGCAATTCTACTGCATGCATTCTCGTGGAGTAGATGGATCAAGGTGTACAAGAGGATCTTCCAATGAGTGGTGTGCCAGTGGCCATTTTGATACAAGTTATTGGGCTGGTAGTTGGAGTGGTCTTTTTCTTGAGTTATTTGGATAATGAACCTAATTTGAGTATGGTCTGTTGATTGGCTGCACTTTGATCTTTACGATCAGTGTCAGTGCTGATAGGGTTATTTGTTGTTTCCTTTTTACTTATATTGTGCTGTTCTTATGCAATATATTCTTTTTACTTTTACTGCTAGAAAAAAGAGTGGAGAGATCTCAGGTTCAAAGACGTAATATATGTTTAGAAAATCTTACAAAGAATGGCTCCAACCACTGACCTGAGTCCATGAGGCTCCCATGACTGCATCAATGGTGATGGATTCTTGGAATGACCCAATTATAAAAAATGAAGCTAGCACTGTTATAGTCTACATAGATTTTGATTCTTTATAGATAACAGGTAACACCTTTGGTGATGGTTTTTGCAAGGAAGTGTATTTTCATCCTTTGTTTGCTAATCAAATGAACTAAGTTGGATATCTCAAATTCCTTTTGTTATTTTCAAATATTCCTAATGACTCTTAACTTTGTTTCTTTTTTGAAAGCTCTTAACTTCATTTCTTGTAAGGACATTTAAGTTTAGGGGCGTGTTTGTGCAACAGAAGTTGTAAGAAAGGAAAATTAAGGAAAGGGGAAATAATAGAAATGAAAATTTGGGTGTTTGTGCATGTGATAGAAAATAATATAATTTTAACTTGACGAAGTTAATGTATTAAGGTTTAATTAAAACAATTGTAAATTAATATAAAATTGGAATGTATCAACAAAAGTGCATAAGGTTTAAATGTAAAGTTATGAAAATTATGAATTACAAATTAACAAGAAACATAATTTTGAAAAGAAAGAAGGACCTTTTAATTGTAACTTGGATATTGACCTATCATAATTAATGTATTAATATAAATTAACATGTTGAACTTCCAATTTATAACAAGTTGCAATCATAAACAATTGGTGTTCTCATTTATGAGTGGACATTCATCAAATAAGATAGAAAAAGAATCATAAATTAGTTATTCTAACTTATTGTATAAATGACAATGCGCATCATGATTATTATTGTAAATCATAAAGGACAATGTGTATAAATGATTATTACTGTATAATCATGATAAATTGTTGTATAAATAACCATTTGTACCATGGGCCAAGAGTGAGAGGGGGAAGTGGTGAGAGTTGAGGACTTGGCAGTGCAAGGTCAAGCGGAAATTTTTTTGGGGCAAGGGTGGAAATTTTCCACCAGTTTCAGACGGTTGGTGGGCAGAAAATCCATCCCTTAAGACCTTTTATACATGGGAAAATAGAGAAAAGTTTTTGATTTGCCAACAGCACAAACACAAGGAAAATTTTAAAATTTTTTTCTAGATTTCTTAATGTACAAACAAGGCCCAGGAAAAAGTGACTAGAGGTTATAACAGATCAATTCACTTAAGTTAATTCTCTTTTATCTTCTGTTCAATGGGTGCAATTCCTACTAGTAAGAGACATTCTTTTATTATGGCATAGGTTTTTTAAATAAGTCAGGTTGGGTATTTTTTTCTTCAGTTTTTGTTATTTATTTTTAATTTGCAATATAGTTTTCTTGTAAAGGAGCAGGACACAGCTAGAATCTAAAAAACCTTTAGTGATTGCTTTTTGTCTTAGGTTTTGAATAAGATTGACTTGCCAGGCGCTGAACCAAATCGTGTTGCTCAAGAAATAGAAGAGGTGAGTCTTAATCCTTTTTTTCCTATCTAAAAAAAGATTTGAGTTTTCAAATTCCATTACTTCATCTGCTATGTTAATTTGAATAAAATTCCTCTTAGT
>JAMKPZ010004996.1:0-14272 GCA_024699675.1 Amphibolis antarctica | reverse complement strand
AGTCGAACTTTGGGTTAAATTATATAAATTTAAATATTTTCTCATACTTCCTAGTAATTTTAGGTCTTCTCTTACTTCTTAAGTCTGTTCTACACTAATTAATGTTCTTCTCTTAACTAATACATCCTTTCACCTTATAAGGATATGATTAATGCAAATGTGTACTCTATTTCTAATATAATTATATATATGTAAGTATATTTTTATTATAAATCTGTACCATTTTCAAAAAAATCCATTTAAGCCCCATTTGTTAAAATACATTGTGTTGTAAGTGGGTTTAGACCCACATTGTTTATGTGTTTTGTCTTCTTTGGGTAGCCCCCTTAAATAGAGGCCTTATTTGCTTATGAATAATATATACAACTTTTACCACATTTCTTATGTTTCAACATGATATCAAAATTTAGGCTTTAGGGAGGTTAGTGCACCATGCAAAATCTAGAAACTGAAAATCGAAAAAAAATTTCGGAGTTTCAAGTGTTAATGTCATTAAGGTAAAGTTGGAAGATTTTAAAAATTTACTGGGGTATAAATATCTTAATTTTTGCCATTTACCTACCCACCCGTGTCTGAAAATCGACCCTTAACTCCAAAAAAGGCACAATCATTGCCTCCTCTCTCATCATCGCCTCCTCTCTTGTTGTTGCCTCCTCTCTTGTTGTTGCCTCCTCTCAGCATCTCACGACCTCGACGCTCTTCCCTTCTTCTCTCTTTTGATTTGTATTTTTTATCATTTTTAGTTTTTTTTAGTATTAATCTATATTTCACATATCTTTATAACTATAAGGAAGGCCATTATAATTTTTTTTAATGAATGTAATTGTACTCTGTAATTTATTATATAATGCTATTGTGCAATTTGGATTATCAACATATTTTGTTGAAATTAAAATAACGAATGGTTGGGTTTCATGTAAAATGGAATTATTTTTTAAAATTTAAAAAATATAAAATGTTTTAAAAATTTGAGTTAAATTCATATAGGGATTTTCCTTATTTTCCATCACGTGCACAAATAGTTTTTATAAGAATTTTCCAAACTTTCGGTGACGAGCACTAACCCCACTGAAAAATTTTCTATTTCTTGAATTTTAGTTTCCTTTTCTCAAATTTTCGTTTCCTGAATTTCTGACGTGTACTAGCAAACCCTTAAGAATTTAAGAGTATGAAAAATCTAAGAAGAAAGGAGAGAAATCCGAATTGTCACCCTCCTCCCAACCACCATGATTGCCAACAACCATTGCCAACCCCTACTTATTTACCCTTATCTCCTCCTGTATGCAATCTTCCCACTTTTTGCCCATTCTCAACATCCTCCTATTATTGACACAACCCCACTGCCACTAACACCCACTATCTTCACCTCTCCACCTTTGCTTTCCTCTCTATTAACCTCTTCCTTGACTTTGTCTGACATCTCCAACATTGTCAACCTTCTTCCAACCTTGCTGTAAATCAACCCTCCCAATCACCAATGAATTGCTCCATTGTTTGTGAAAACCAATGGTCTAAGCGAGGTCATACCTCCAACCATGGCACCATTAACACTTTTGTCTATTAAATTTGGTGCTCTCATTGACACAACTACCTCCAGCACTTCTATTTCATCTCTTGATGCTTTCACGTCCTCACGCCCTAAGTTAAAAACTTCATTTTCTACACTGACTACGTTGTCTCATGTTTTGTCAACTCCAATGACCACTTAGAGAAATTCGATGTTGCTTGCACCCATTAGGGTTATTGAGGCAAGAAAAATGGTTGTAGTCAAAGGGGGAAGAAAGAAAAGAGAAGGGAAAGAAAAGAAAAGGAAAGAAAGAGAAAGAGAAAAGATGGAGAAAGAGAGAGAGGAAATAGAAAATAAAAAAGGAAGTGAAATAAAAGGGAGGGGAAGGAAAATAATTGAGAAGAAAGGGAGAGTGGAAAAAAATGGTGGAAGTTCAAAAATAAAGAGTAAAAATGAAATAAAAATATGTTTAATACTCCATTATCAATCTACTTTCACAAAGTTGACATTCAGTTGTTAACATATTCATGCTAAAAGTTTAAATTTAGATATAAGTAGGAATTTCGTTATACATACTTTATGAATGTGTACATAGATGAATACAAGTGGGAATTTCGTTATACATACTTTATGAATGTGTACCAAATGCCTTTAATAAGAAGGTTATAATAAAAAATTTAAGTTCATAACACTTTATCTTCTTCTTAAACCTGATATTCTATACTTTAAAATCATCAGCAATATATTTAATCGGCCATGCATATGAATAGCTATGTTTTATCATGCACCGTAGAAAATAAACCTACTATTTTTATGTTTTATGTTTGTTAGAACAATTCATGCAACACATGGATCAATTGGGTTTAGGGTTATTCCAATGACATTAAAAATGGCATATTCATTAAACATTTTAACAGATATACAGAAAAATACAACAAACTGTCAAGTAGTTAAATGATAGTGAGAGAGATATAACTCACATTTACCTGTTCAAAGTATGGGACAGCCTCTGAAGCTGGTCTGTTATTGAACGATATTATGGCATTGGCCTTCATCAACAGACAAATCATAATCATTCATCGTCCACTTTGATTAATCAAAGCTCGAGGGAATTTAAAATAACACATCGTGCAACTACTTAACCAAACAATGCACATTGGTACATCGCAAGGATATCATACTCTTAGAGATTCCTCTCAACAAAACCAATATTATGTGAGGTTCTCGAGAATCTCGTCTAAAATTTCTAGCACCCAAAGATGTAATGATATGTAAAAAGACGAAGAGAAAGGGTAAAAACAAACCTTCGGAATCTTTTCCGAGAAGTAACTCCCCAGAAGCACCTGAAGCAGTGCACCATTGCTGAAACCAAAATTCAACTTTCATCTCTATTCACACTACTGTTGTACCATATGTGAATCTAATTCGATTGAAAATGCTCACAAGAATACACGGAAAATCTATCCATTCACCTGTGTCCTACGGAGTAGATAGGTAGATGAACAAGGTCATCGGCAACCAGACCAGCAAACGGCAATCCGGAATTAAGTAACTCGTCCAGACAACAGTGGAACCTCTCAAACACCTCCCCCGCCAATCGGGAGTGGTCGAACGTCACGTCATAAGGTACCGACACAACCAAAAACCCCTCTTTCGCCAAAATCCCTATCAAATAACTGCAACCAAAAACAAAGAGTTACGAACCCAACAATACTCTTCCCGCACGAAAATGCACAATGACGAAGTTTGTCGGTTCACCTGTAGGTGACCTCTGGAATGGCACCAACGAAAGCGCCACCCAAGAACTTGATGATGGCCTTGGGCTTTTCACCACGGGGAGGTGGGAAGATCAAGCAAGATTTCTGCCTCTTGTAGAATCCGCCACCGATCGTGGTGGGGCTCCTCGTCTTGGAGGCGGAGGTGTATGCGAACATGCGAGCCCGCGGCTTCCATGTTCCGGTTACTCGAGCCGAGGGGACCGCCGGGAAGGGCGGGCGGTTGTTCGATCTGGTTGTTCTGGTCAGCGGCGCAATGGGGCGTGGGAAATTGACGGCCGCCTGTGGTGGTGGCGCGAGGAGCGCCATGTCTGGTGGGACGGAGGTGGAAAACGAGGAGGAGAGTTCGTGCCGACTGATAGAAAAGTGTGGGAGGAGGGAAATTGCTTGGAGGCTCCAAACCTTTGTGGGTATTTATTTTTATAATCCTTTATGTAAAGAAAATTGTACTGAAATGTGATATTTCTGAACGTGAGGAGTCGTTTTGATATTTGAGTTTATTAAAGAGATTACCCAGGTGTTAGTGGACTTTGATTGTGTTTGGTATTAAAATTTAGTAAAAAATTTAACGTGTGAAGTTGATAATATATAATATTTTTATTAAATAAGATATATAAATAATAATTATAGTAATTTTTTTTATTAAATTTAAATTAATGAAAATGCCTCCACAAATTTTTTAGAATCAATTTACATGTGGTTCATGCGGTTATCTATAACTTACGTTTGAATTTTACGAATTAATTTTATATTATCAACATATGTTCATGAGAATTGGATGAATGTGAAATTTTTTAAAAAAAAATCACAAAATTCATTTACTGTATTTTTCTATTGTAATAAGAATACTTCAAAAAAAAAGGAGTAAATAAGAAAATAATTTAATTGTTGATGTCGTAATATGACCTCATGATATATAGGTCTATTTCATATACTTTTTTCTATTTTTTCTAATTTTTGTTAAACATTCAATGTTAGGGAAAAAACTTATAAATCGATAAAAATTGTTAAATTTTTTGAAGAAAAAAAAAATTTTGATCGATTTTTCTTGCAATGTGGTTTATTTTTGACATTTATTTTTTCAATATTAATACGAATCATGTTTTATTTTAACTTATTTTTATTCATGTTTCACAAATTGTACGAGGAATTAAAATATTTCCTATAAATATAATAAAATAAAATTAAAATTCACATCATTATTGCTAACTTATCTTAAAAATGTTACGAATCAATATTACATCAGTAGTTTGTTGTAGTGTATTTTCACAATTTTTTTTATTTTTAGAAAATTTTAAAAAAATCCCAAAAATGAAAAGAAAATAAATGCCTCTGGTCGAAAATAAACTGTTGACATGTGTAGTCATCGATGGTTCATTTTATTGTGTTTTTTCAATTTTTTTGGATTTTTCAAAAATTTTAAACAAATTCACAAAATAACAAAAATTTAAGAAAAACGTGTTGATGGGAGAAAATAAACCGCCGAAAAAAATAGGAAAAAAAATTGTTATTCTTTGTTACGTTAAACTGATTTTTATTGTTCAATAAGTATCATTATCTATGTTTATAGTTTCAATAAAATAGAAAAAATATTAATAATGAAATATGATTGAGTAATATGATAATTCAACACGATTCTAACGTAAGAATATTTACGTATGCATTTTTTTATCATTATATTACATAAAAAATCCTACTGAAACTCTATTATATGATATTTATTATTAAGTAAATAAATTTCAACAATAATGATAGAATTGGAATTCAAATATAACTTTCAATTTTTCCCATCGTATATATACAATAGGTATAAGATGGACCTTTTTTTATTACATGCCTCACGAATCTTGCAAAAGAGAGAAAACTACGAGACATCACTACATCGCATCTCACATTGCATTCAAATATAATCTTTATCTTTATATTATGAAAGACTCTCCTTTTCTTATCTAAAGATTTTTGGAAATATATTTTTACATGATATTAAAGCAAGTTTATGACACACGTCCCGTAAGTGACTTCAATTTGAGCATCCTACCCAGACAATGTAAGGAAAACACTTGTTGACTTGAGAGCTCATCATAAATACAGGAAAGTGTTAAAATAATCTTACATCAAGTGTGATATAACGGTCTTTGTCCTTATATTAGAAGAGAGAACAATAAAGCAAAAACGTTAGAAACAAGAGAATGATAAAAATGAGAGGAAGAGAAAGAGACAACAAAGAGAGTGGTGATACAGTCTTATGTAATGAAAAGATAAAGTCTCGATAGTGAAGAAAAAAAGCTAGTATTTTACGAATTCACTCTCATTAAATATGACATGTCTCGAGACAAGCACTTTCGTAGAAATAAATTTGAAGTATTTAAAGTCTTTATGATAGACATCGTATCTGATGAAAATGCAAGACGTACTTCAAGGAGCCAATTTTGAACTTGATGAGAGTATTTTGACAAAACACCTGCAACCAAAACAACAAAGAGAATTAAAATAGGAAATCTTGTGAAACAAAAAATTATATGATGCCCATCATAGAGGTTTTAAATGTTTTGAATCTGTTTCTACCAAAGTGTTTGTCTCAAGACATGTCACATATAATGAGAGTGAATTCCCAAGCATTACCTTTTTCTCTACACTATCAAGACTTCATTTTTTCATTGCACGAGACTGCATTGTCGTTCTCTTTATCATCACTTAGAGTTGTCAATGGGCCATGCAGACATGGCACAAAAAAATTTCGTGCCGTGGGTCGTGCTTGGGTCGGAACCCCAAGTCATTTGTGTTGTACCGGCACGACATGAATTCTAGTATGAATAGGCATGACCCGGCCCAACACGAGACTACCAGGTAGGGAACACCAGGTTGCGAGAGGGGGGGACCCAGTCGCCCGGTCACTGGGTCGGTCGTCGGGTTGTGCGGCCGATGGGGTGAACGATCGTGTGCGCGGGAGGAGGCAGAATGTGTCGTGTGGCCAGTAGGAGGACTGGTCGCCGGGATGAATGGTCGTGTGCGTCAGTGCGCGGGAGGGGGCTGAATGAGTCGTGTCACCGGCGGGGGGAATGGGCCGACCGCCGGGTTGTGCAGCCAGCAAGGTGAATAGTCGTGTGCACAGGAGGAGGCAGAACGGGTTGTCTGGCCGGCGAGGGGACTGGCTGCCGGGATGAACGGTTGCGTGCGCTAGTGCATGGGAGGGGGCTGAACGAGTCGTGTCGCTGATGGGGGGATGGGTTGCTGGGTCACTGGGCTGGCCGTCGGGTTGTGCGACCGGCAGGGTGAACGGTCGTGTGTACAGGAGGAGGCAGAACGGGTCGTTTGGCCGACTGGGAGACTGGCTGTCGGGTCATTGGGCTGATAGCTGGGGTGAACGGTCACGTGTGCTGGTGTGCGGGAGGGGGCTGAACAGGTCATGTCGCCGGTGAGGGTGATGGGCTGTTGGGTTGTGCGGTTGGCGGGGGAGACAGGCCACTGGGTCATTGGGCCGGTCGCTGAGTCGCAACGCCAGGTCCCAGGAAGAATCGTGTTGGTCAAAGTCGTATCATTGACCGGCACAAATAGTATTTTTTTGTGCCACGGGCCGTGCCTGGGCTGGCCCATTGACAGTTTGGGTCGTGCCGTGCTAGCACAAAAATCGTGCCATGTCGAGCCAACATGGCACGATTGACACCTCTATCATCGCTTCCTCTTCCTCTCGTTTTTATCATTCTCTTGTTTCTACTTCGTTGTTCTCTCTTCCAATATGGTATCAAGTATGCATAGATATCTTGATAATAATGTCATCCAAGGCGTGAAGTGTAATGATAGATTCCTTAGGAATAAGTGACGAAATATGCATAGAAGCCTTGTGAAAAGGAGATGACATTCGGGATGTAGGAGCAACATTCGACGTTTCTTGTGATGTGGCAGTTGTCTTTATGAGATTTTGTGTTGTAAATAGTCATGACACACATAGTGAGGCCTCATGCATAAGAAGAGACGTGAGATATTGTGGTGGCAGACGGTGATTGAAATGACTATAAGGCTTACAAAAAATACGTTGAAGAATTTATTAATCATACTTTACAAGAAAGATACTTGTCGGCTTAAAGACTTACCATAAGTACAGAGAAGTATTACAATAGTCTCACATTAAGTGTAATGTAATGTACATTATCCTTATATTGTGAAGGACTATCTTCTCATTGTCCAAAGACTTTTGAGAGTATTTTTATATGGTATCAGAGCATATTCACAATACGTATTTCATAAGTTACTTTGGTTTGAGCACTTTACCTATACAGTGTAAGGAGGACACTTGTCAGCTTAAAAACTCGCCACAAGTATATAGAAGTGTTGAAATAGTCTAACATCGAGTGTGATGTGATAGACATTGTCCTTATATTGTGAAAGACTTTCTTCTTATTGTTTAATAACTTTTGGGAATGTATTTCTATGCCTAGAGCATCTGACATATCCACGTGGTCGACTGTTTAATATTCTTTTTTACGATTTTATTTTCTTGAGGATTGTATATGGTATTTATGTTGATAAAATCTACAAAAATTAAATTAAAATGAATTAAATTTTCATAACTAATTTGATTATGTGTTATAAATTTAGATCAAATCAATTCTAAAGGTCATTAATTTAATGTTTACGAGGTTTTGTGCACTCAAAAAAGATAAAAATGGAATTCATGAAAATTCACTTTTCAATTGACTAATTTTTTAGATCTATTTGTGCAAATGAAAAATGATAGGAAACTGCATTTCCATTCATATTATAAACATCATTTTTCACATGTGATTTTTCACCCTTTGCTGTGCGAATAGAAGGGAAAACACAATAGGAGCGATTTATTACATTCACATACATGTCATCTTTAATAAGAGTGAAATTTCCAAACACTACCTTTTTCTCTGTATTATCAGAACTTTATATTTTCATCACAGAAGACCATGTCACCGTTTTCTTCGTTGTCTCTTTCTCTTTCTCTTGTTTTTATCATTTCTCCTTTGTTGTTCTCTTTTCTGATATGGTATCAGAGTGTGCATGGATGTCTCGATAGTAGTGTCATCCAATGCATGATGTATAATGACAAGTTCCTTAGAAATAGGTGACGAAGTATGCTTAAAAGCCTCGTGAAGAGGAAACAACACTTGGGATGTAGGAACAGTAAATGATAACTTTTATGATGTAGTAGTTGCTTTTATGAGATTTTGTGTTGAAAATGATAATGGTATACATGGTGAGGTCTCGTGCATGAGCATAGATGTGTGAGATATCGTAGTGGTAGATGACAATTGAAATGGTAATAAGACTTGCAAAAGACACGTTGGGGAATTTACTAATTATACTTTACAAAGAAGACATTTGTTAGCTTGAGTGACTTACAAGGGACATAAGTGTGGGGAAGTGTCGAAATAATTCCACGTTAAGTATGATATAATGAATGACCTTTATCTCATTGTCTAAAATCTTTTAAGTATATTTCTAAATGGTATCAGAGCAAGTTCATAACATGTCTCCCTTGTAAATCACTCTGGTTTGAATACATCACCCAAATAGTATAAGAGAACACTTATCGACTTAAAGAATTTGCCACAAGTGCAAAGAAGTGTTAGAATAGTCTCATATCGAATATGATATAGTGAGTTTATCCTTATATTATGAATGACACTCTTCCCATTATTCAAGGACTTTTAAGAGTGTATTTTTACACCTAGGGTGTCTAATACATTTACATGGCCGAGTGTTCAACATTCTTTTTTACAATTTTATTTTATTGAGGATTGTATGTGGTATTTATATTGATAAAATCTATAAAAATTAAATTAAAATGAATTAAATTTTCCTAAATAATTTGATTATGTGTTATAAATTTAGATAAATCAATTCTAAAGGTTGTTAATTTGATGTTTAGGGAGTACTTGTACACTTAGAAAAGATGAGAATGAAATTCACGTGAATTCACTTTGTGTAGACAAAAATTGATGGAAAACTGTATTCTCGTTATTTTCCAACCTTTGTGGAGTGAATATCATTTCTCACGATTTCTCACTTCCTCCTATGCGAATAGAAGGGAAAACACAATAAAAGTTGTTAATTGCATTCACATACTTACAAACATAAATACTAAAAAAAATTAATTTTTATAAATTTCTCAATTTCTGTTATTTCTTTTTCCATGTTTATGTGTACAAACAAACTCTTACTCTAATTGAATTACACGGAATTTACCTTTGTAAGTTAGTAAAGATGTCGTTTGTGTTCACCTCTACGCAACATCGTCTTCTTCATCGGCGAACTTTCTATTATTCTTCTTTTCTCTACGTTCACATCTTTATAGTTGACCAACTTAATGCCTGTACAACGTGTCATTATTCACCTCCAAACATTCACTTTGTTAGCAGCAACCTTCCCTTCACTTATTCTCCTCTTCTCATTTAGTTACACACATTCAGTAATCTTTTTAATCATTAGAGTTTTGATTCTTTTTAAATTAATTTACTGTAAGTATACCTGTACGCGATATCAATTGTAGATTTAACAAATATAGATCATCTCTCCACGGAGATTTGAGAAACACAAATTAGTGAATAAAAATATACGATTAAATTTAACCACGTGAATACAAAAAAAAAAAAAAACTAAAACACAATAGGGAAAAAATGTATTTTTTAAAATCCTAAAAATCTGAAAATTAAAAATTAAAAAATAAAAAATCAAATAAACGAAAAAAAACATGAAATCGCTGCCACCTTTTCTACGTGCAGAACAAGGCAACTCTCCGCTGCTGTCCGTCCACATCGATGAATCTCCTCCACCAGCCGCCGAAAGCAATGGAGGAAGAAGGATGAGAGGTCGCCCGCTCCTACTCGACCTTCCTGCGCTTAACCTCGCGCGGACGGCAGCCATTACGATGAAGAAACGCCGTCGAACAGAATGCTCTGTTTCGTTTATAATAGTTGTCATTCAATCGAAAGTCACATGGAAAATAAAAATAATGCTACAATAAATTTTTTTATTATTTTATAATCATGACGATTATATAAAGATATTATTATAATTTGAGAATTAAAATTGAAGTTTGGAGAATTTAAAGTAAAGGAGATGAGGAGTAAATTGGGTGAAAAATAAAATTCAACTCTCTCAATTTATATATAAAAGTTGGTTGAGCCGTTGAGGCGGCAGTCGACCGTTTACTCGGCAGTCGGTCGCCCATTACGCAGAAGCGGGCCGCCTATTACGCAGTCAGCCCGTTAGATGCCAACCTCAACGGCCCGATCGTTGCTATGTTGTACCTTGCAAGTCGTGACCCGGTGACCGACCCAGGCACGGTTTCCCAACGGCGCATCTTGCCCTCTCGCGCACGTAACCGTTCACCTCGGCTGCCTGCCCAATGACCCGGCAGCCCATCCCCCCGCTGGCCACATGACCTGTTCTGCCCTCTCCCGCGCACGGGACCATTCACCCCGTCGGCCGCACAACTTAGCGATTCATCCCCGCTGTTGGCAACACGACTCATTCAGCCCCCTCCTGCGCACCAGCGCACACGATCATTCACCTTGCCGGTTGCACGACCCGATGGCCCATCCCCCCCACCGGCCACACAACCCATTCAACCCCCTCTCGCTCACGCGACCATTCACCCCGCTGGCCGCATGACCCAGTGACCGATCCCCCCCTCCTGCGACCGGCTTTCCCCTCCCCCCTCCCACGACCCACTTCGTAGTCTCGTGCTAGGCTGGGTCATGTCTATTTCATGTTGGAATTCGTACCATGCTGACACGACATGAATGACATGGGGGTCTGACCCAAGCGCGACCCATGGCACGAAAAAAATTTCGTGCCCTGTCGGGCCGTGCTGGGTTGTGCTAGCACAGCCCATTGACATCTCTAACAATCACTGCTTCAGTGTTTCTACGGTTGTCATCCATCATCTTTATCTCTCTCCCTCAATCCTACCTCTACGCATGACGCAATCATTGTTATTCTTCCACACAACGCAGTCACAGTTGTCATCTAGTTGTGTGATCTGTATTTGGACAAGGTTGCAAGGTAGAGAGAGAAACTTCAAAACTAAGAAGAAGAATACTTGTATTGCTATTTTCCTTCACTAATACAATTATACAGGTTACTTTGATTTGGTTACTATCTTTCACTAATACCAACAACATCTTTCTTTCTCCTCCCCTTCTCACCTTTTCTCTACTCTCTCTCTCTCTCTTAGAGCCACACCAGAGCTCACAACAGAGCTCACTTATTTATAATCTAAGGGCACCACAGTCCGGTCCTCAACCAATCTTGACTAAGTCTTACTCACACACTCATGCTTCTCGCCAATCCTACGTCTTCTGCATGAAATGCTTGACCACGAATTTTGCACATCCACACGTCACTAAGAACTTCGGCCCGCCACCTAAACATGACACATGTTGCGTCTAGTCTGGACTAAACATGATGCCTCCTACGTCTAGTTTGGGCTAAATACCTATTTTTCAATTCTCATCAATTCTCTTAGGTACACAAACATCTTAGAAATGAATTCATTTCTCTTTAATTCAATTTCAATCAAGAAATGAATTCTCGTCAATTTAATTCCGTCTAATTCATTTTACCCAAACACCCCCTAAACATCACCGATCAAAGAATAATAAGAAAGTAAAATACGATATTGTTTGATCACCACAATAAGTTCTACTACAAAAAAAAAAAAATATCTTAATCTTCACAGAATAACTTTACAATGAAATCTTATATGAGAGTGGTTGAAGTATCACCTCAATGAAATAATGTCCTCCTCTTCACGTCCTTGAGACTCCAACAGCAAGTGTTTTCACGCCCTTCTCTCTTTCACTTTCTCTTCTCCTTGAAGGCAGCCTGAATGAAGATGAAGAAGCCTTGAAGATCACTCACGCTCCTGGAGGTGTGGTTGAGGAAGGGTGCAGGTCGGCGGCTTCCTCATTTGATGTTCTTTTATAATAAAGTTCATGTAATAAGATGTGACCAGTAGTTTCTACTAAAAACAAAAATAAATACTTAATGAAATCTCATAATTATAAAAATTAATCATAAAATATTACAAAAAATAAAAGACTTTCTCTTCTACTTCTTTGTTCTTTTACTCATTTTTGAAAACCTCGTGCGATACAATGTTAAGGTATTTCCTTCGTGACCTATTGTCGACGACTATTGTATTACCAAATTGTTGAAGATTTAGAGGTATCAATTAGGTTAGGCATTGGCACAAACACGACATGAATGACATGATTTAACATGAAGAAGATGTAGATATTTTATTTACATTATCAAATTATTCTTCTCAAACTATAGTTTTTAGGAGTAAAATGAATTCTTTTAACTTTATGAATCATCAATATCTATGGAATAAATATTTAGATATGAATTCTTTCGATGTAATAGATAGTGTAAAAAAAAACTTTAGTTTTTCCAATTTTATCATATATGACAAGATATTTATTAACTATTTCAATATCTTTAATAGCATGTAAGCAAATTTTCAATATAAGCGAGAATATACTAGACAACAAAAGATCATAGTTAAAGTCAAATATACTAGAAGCTTGATATTTGTCAAAGATAGAGAACTTGCTTGACTTTTTGACCAATAAGAACTGATCATTGCATAGATGAATTTTTTGATAATTTTAAATTGTAAATGTAAAATTGTAAATTTTTATTTTAAATTTTTTATTCTATAATTGTAATAATACAAATGTAATTTTATGTTAATTAATTATTATTTATGTAATGCAATTTTTTACAATTTTTAAAATCGTTTATAAGTCAAATCTGTACATGGTTCATTTTGTGTTAAAAATAACATTTTTAATTTTTCATAAACATAATGTCATAATAATATATTTTTTAAAGTTATATAAATTGTACATAGTTTGGTGGTTTGAGATATCATATTAGATAATTTATATTAAACTTATTAAAATCATATAATATATAATATTAATATTATAGTAATTTTTTATTATCTAATAAAATAAAAATACAACTAAGTCAACACGATCTAACATAATTTGACATGATCAACGACATGGTTGACCAACATGATCCAAATGGATCATACTTAGGTCAGAAAAATACATAAAAGGCATAACACGCCTCAATATGAATAATACTAGGTCATCAAAAATTTAAATCGTATCAAGGTAACATGATCCAATGAAACATCTATATAGATCTTTATACTTATGTGCTTGCTCTTTAGATATTTTACATCTTCACCGATTGCTTGTCCACTATTTTGCACTATTTTGTTTGCTATATTATTTACATCTATGTTAATGTTACGTTTTTAATATTTTTTATAAACACAAAAAGCAAATTTTTATTATATAATTAGATAATTTACAGTATAATTTATTATATACTATATATTAATTTCCATTGCATTAGTTTTCCTCATTTTTATTACAAGTTTTGGTTTTTTCTCACATAGTTATCACATTATCACGATTATTGTAATATGAGCATTAATAATATTATAGTTATTATATATCATCCTTTAATTATCATCTCTTACTTACACTCTTTACCTTAAAATACATGCATGAATGCTTAACTTTTCGTTTGAAAATAAGATTTGTAAATATTTTTACTCATTTATTATTAATATAAATAATGATATTTATCAATAAATATTTATAATATTAATATTTACGCAGTAACGCTCATCAAAACTAACAAAAATTCGTAAATCGAGTACGCAACCACTGGTTAATCCTTTTCATCAATGTTAATCGTGATTGGACAAATCACTCCTCCGCCTATAAACTCGTTTCAGCGTCCGGGGAGGAAGGCCAGAGCGCAATTGGAACGGCGTCTTCACACACGCCGGCCCTAATTCTGCCAAACCGGTACTCGTCCTCCATTTTCTCCGGCATTCTCTTCCCCACCATACCTCCGCGAAGATGAGAGAATGCATCTCCGTCCACATCGGCCAAGCCGGTATTCAGGTCGGCAATGCGTGCTGGGA
>JAMKPZ010004995.1:0-33984 GCA_024699675.1 Amphibolis antarctica | reverse complement strand
CGGCTGTCATCGGCGGGAAGGGAAATTTTTTCCGCACGGCTTTTTTTTTCCAACACTCTCTCTCTTCATCAAACAGCCGTTCATCTTTCATCCAACGGGTGCCTACAGAACTGAGTTCTGTAGGCACTTACAGAACCATTAAACCCTATATATATATATGTAATAATATTAGTTTTGGTACTCGTAAACATCTAAACGATTGCGATTTGCGATCCATGTTTATTTCTATTTTCTTTTGTGCATAAATACTTGTTTATTATTTAACTATTTACATTTTAGAAATCCAGATTTTGCAATTTGTATAGTATTTTATTGAAGCATTGAGATTGTGTATTTTCCATTAAATTTCTTATGCCAAGCTCCCTATGAATTCAACCTATACTCGCATTGCTTATTACAATGGGTACTGTGTACTTTGTGGTCATAAATTTTAAGATTTGAGGATTTATGTGATTTATTGGTGTATTAAACAAAAATCTCGTACACCCTATTACAACATATTACATATACATTTTTCTCTCCCTTTTCGACATTCATGAAAAAGGGTGGATTATAATTAACTCCTTGTTAGATAAAACTACTTAAAAAATCGAAACTCCCCTTGAAAGAAAACTCTCCCTACATAAAGTACTTCTGTCTAAAGAATGTCTTGAAGCATAAAGACAACTTATATCACAAACTATTATGCATTAAGACGTTCAAACATATAATAATTCAACTTATAAAAGCATTTATGCATAAAGATATTCAAACATATCGTAATAATTCAAAATAAGTCAATTCATATAAAAAACTTTAAGAAAAAGTGTCAAAAGTGCAACTTTGTTGTTTCTCAAGGCTTCCATAATTTTTATCCTTATTGAAATGATCCTTCATGCAAGTACCTTTTTCCCTTATTTGACGTGGGTCCAAGTTTCCTTCTCCTTCCCCTTCCAAACGCATCACATCCTCTTAGACATTTTTCAAAATATTTTCAATAGTGCACACACGTCTTCAAATTCTAACTAAAATCCACTTAAATCATCTAAAAGCAACTTGAAATCATTGATTGTTTCAATGAAATACTTAAAAGTGAAATGTTCGAATCTTATCTTATTGATCCATTTTCCTCAAAAATGGCACCTTATGAACAGCCTTCGGATGTGGATCCATCTTGGGTGTGAAGGTCTACGACGTTAATGAGCTAAAGAAATAGGTTTTTCCCTTTTCAATCCTATTTATATGGTTGCAATATCGGCCAATTCATTATAACGATTTACAAAATCATTATAACAATTTACTGTTACAACTATGAATTTTTGTGATTTTATAGCTAAACATTTTGGTCTTTGTGTTTGGTTTGTTGTAAACCTTTTTCCCTCTGTGTAACATTCAGGTAAACCTTTCACCCTCTACATAACGTTTAGAGCTAAACGTCATGGCCTCGACATCTAGTCTGCATGAACCAGTGAAAAATGATTCTAGATAAAATCGGAATATGAATCGAAATATCAATCATTATTTTGATTTCATATGGGGTGAAATACAATGTATAAATGGATAATCCCTCGGATAACCATTAATTGATTTTCCAATTTTTACTGTCCAATGCTAAAATTGAATTTCAATAATGGAATGACAATCCAATTTTTGAAAACCAAATTTAATTATTCAAAATACTCAAACCAAATCACTTAGACTACATATTCCTAGACTCTTCCTAAGCTTAGTAAATTGTTGCACATCTAAAGGTTTTGTAAATATGTCTCTCAATTGCTCCCTTGTATTGATATACCTCAATTTTATGTTACTTTTTTCAACATTATCTCTCAAGAAGTGATGTCTTATGTCAATATGCTTGGTTCTTGAATGCTCAATAGGATTTTTTGATAGATTTATGGCACTTGTGCTATCACAAAATAAATCTATCTCAAAGTAATTTAAACCATAATCTGTCATAATTTGTTGTATCCATAGTACTTAAGCACACCCAAGAGTAGTAGCAATATACTCAACCTCAATGGTGGACAAGGCTACATAGTTCTGTTTCTTGCTACACTAAGAGATCAATTATTGTCCTAGAAATTGACATATTTTACTTGTGTTTTTTCTCTCAGATTTGGATCCTCCAAAATCAGCATCATAGTAACTAATA
Organism: Amphibolis antarctica; assembly: GCA_024699675.1. NCBI lineage: Eukaryota > Viridiplantae > Streptophyta > Magnoliopsida > Alismatales > Cymodoceaceae > Amphibolis > Amphibolis antarctica. The sequence continues at coordinate 31,850 of JAMKPZ010004995.1, read as the reverse complement.
AGTTCTAATAATCCATCTCTAGGATAAAATAAACCACACTTAGTTGTTCCTTTTAAATACCTAAGAATTCTTTTAATGATCACTAAATGTGACTCTCTTGGATCACTTTGGTATCTTACACATGCACACACATTGAATATGATCTCTGGGTGGCTAGCTGTTAAATATAGTAATGATTCAATCATTTTCCTATACTTTCTCTCTTCTACTTTTGTTCCTTTTAGGTCAACTTCCAATTTTGTATCTGTTCCCATAGGTGCTCCAATTTCTTTGCTATTTTTCATTTCAAATTTCTTGATTAACTCTTTGTAATATTTTTCTTCACTTACAAGTATCCCATTTTGAGTTTGTTTGATTTGAAGTCCAAGGAAAAATGTGAATTCTCCAAATGTGCTCATCTCAAACTCATTTTTCATCATATTTCCAAAGTCATGAGCAAGCTTCTCATTATTTGATCCAAAAATAATAGCATCCACATAGATCTGTACTAATAATAGGTCACTATTTTTGTTTTTAATAAACAATGTCTTATCAACCTTTCCTATATCAAATCTATTATGTTTTAAGAAATCCCTTAGCCTCTCATACCAAGCTCTTGGAGCTTACTTTAATTCATAAAGAGCTTTCTTAAGCTTGAAGACATGATCTAGATGATCCAAGTCTTCAAATCCAAGAGGTTGTTTTACATAGACGTCTTGAATAACTCCATTTAGAAGTGCACTTTTTACATCCATTTGATATAGAATGAAATTGTGATGATTTACATATGCTAATGACATTCTTATTGAATCTAGTCTAACTACAGGGGTAAATGTTTCATCATAATCAATCCCTTCTTGTTGATTGTATCATTGTGCAACAAGTTTAGCCTTATTTTTGACTATTCTACCCTCTTCATCTAGTTTATTTCTGTATACCCATTTTGTTCCTATAATAGATTGATTAGAGGGTCTTTCTACCAATTCCCAAACTTTATTCTTTTCAAATTGATTTAGTTTTTCTTGCATTGCATTTATCCAATATTCATCTTTGCATGCCTCTTTTACATTTTTTGGTTCCATTAAAGAGACAAATGCACAATATCTACATTCTTCAATAATCTTTCTTTCAGTTTGTACACCCTTATTAATATCTCCCATTATTTGTTTTGGTAGGTGGTTTGATGAATATTTCCATTCTTTAAGAGGTTCATTGTTTTCTTTTTGGTGATTTTCAATAATGTCAGTTTCTTTATCACTTTCAATGCATATGCTTTTTATTTTCTCATTTAAAAATTCATCAAATGTGACATGCATTGATTCAATTACTTTCTTATCTTGTTCTAGGTATACTCTATATCCTTTACTAATGATTGAATATCCTACAAATTTTCCTTATTAAGTTTTCTTATCAAATTTGTCTCTATGATTAGTTTCCTTATTTGATCCGAATATTTTGAAATAGGAAATTTTTGGAATTTTATCATACCATAATTCAAATGCAGGTTTCTTTAGAATCAGTCTAATATGAACTCTATTTATTTTGTAGCAAGATGTGTGTACAACTTCAGCCCACAAGTATTTAGGAAGATTACTTTCATTTAATAGTGTTCTTGCCATTTCTTGAATAATCTTGTTTTTCCTCTCAACCACTCCATTTTGTCGAGGAGTTCTAGAACAAGAGAATTCATGTCCAATTTGAAAGTGCAGATTGTTTGCTAGGTGAGGAGTGAATAGTGATTTAAAAAATTGTATCAAAAATTGTTGAGTATTATGTTTTGATGATGAATGGTTGATTAATATTTTAATAATATTTGATGGATATTTAAAGTCTTAATTATATTTGTTAATTATCTATTTATAATATTTTTAGACATGACTAGAATTATCTAGAAATATTATTGTAATTATTGCTTAATTATTTAGAACTTATATTTTCGATTCAAGTTAAGTGTTTAAGTTAGTAGATTAAGTGTATTTATTTTTAGAACACTTAAGTTTGATATTTGAAGGGCTATAGTGATTTAAATAAGTGTTAGATAAATATATAGTTCATAAATCAATGATAAAATGTCATGTGAAATTTTAAGTTCACACGTAATGAAAGAATCAGCATTTTAATGTTAAAAGTCTGAAAACATTGGAAAACTAATGAACAGTGTTCGATATTTTAACATTAGCATGTAATTTCTTAAGTTAGGTGCGTGCATTTTAAAGTATACATGGTGTGAATAGTAATAAGTATTTTAACACTAAAAGTCTGAAAATGTTAGGAAATTGATGACGCATGTTTTGGTGTTTTAGTAAAGGCACGTGATTTTTAAGTTAAACATGTAAGATTCAATTTTAGGAGAAGTGAACGGTATTCAGCATTTTAAGGTTAAAAGTCTAAATATTTTAGGAAGTTAATATTAAAAACCTAAAACTAAATAAATGAAATTTTCAGTTGAATAATTCAATGTTTTATTTCTAAATCATTCTTAAGTGATTATGCAAGAACATAGTTGAACTTTTATAGGAAAAATGTGGTTGCGATCGTAGACTTTGAATATTTCAAAGAAGAATGAATGGGTCGTTGATATTCTAGAATAATCTAGAAAAATAAATGAAAAATCCAGAAATAGAGCACATGTTCTGTATGAATGTGGGATGAATCAAGAAGTTATTGAATATTTTAATGACACGTTCTAGAGTTTTTGTGGACATAACGGAAGGAATGGAGGAAGTGCATTTTACTCTATAAATACACTTGAAAACTCGACTAGAGAGAACACATTGCATTCAAGATGATACAATTGCATTTTAAAGACACAATTCCAACTCAAGATTAAAATCAAGTTCAACTCGAAGAAGGTGTTCAAAGCTTCAAAATAAAGTTAGTTTGAGGTGGAAGATCAGAATTGAAGATTCAAGTTTGTTGATCAAGTAAAAGTTGTACTAAATAGGTAGATTTTGTAAAGAGGGAGATCGTATTTTTGCTTAATCGAATACTTGCTTTATTTGTGAAGCAAAATCGTTTCCTCTTACTCTTCTTGAATGAATTAGAAAGTTTTATTTGAATCCATAAGAAGGGATTTGTGCTTAAATGTTGTAAAGAATCTCATTGAATAAAATTGAGATTTTCCTAAAAATTTTGTGTAGTTGTGTTCTTGTTTATCCGTTAGAGATTAATTTTTTTAAAGACGTAATTCACCCCCCTCTTGTGATCCTAAACCCTATTAAATTGATCTTACAATTGGTATTAGAGCTTTATTTCTTTATTGTTGTTTAGGATTTCACTGCCTAATTTATTTCAGTATAAATTACCTTTCTCTATTTTAATAATTGAAATACAATGGCAAACAATAGTTCAAATGATGTTATTATCATAATTGAAGGACAACCTACCACTCGTCCTCCTATGTTTGATGGTAGTAATTATGCCTATTGAAAGTATAGGATGCAAGTTTTATTTCAGTTAGTTGATTTTAAACTTTGGCACATAATTAGCAATCCTATGATAGTTATTTCTACATTTGATATATGGACTTATGATGAAAAAGAGAAAATGACACTAAATGCTAAAGGGCTTAATATTCTATTTTGTGCTTTATCTCATGATCAATTTAATAAAATTTCTACTTATAAAACTACACATGAGGTATTACATGTGTTAGAAGTTACCAATGAAGGTACTAACCAAGTTAAAGAGTCCAAAATTAATATGTTAGTACATAAATATGAGTTGTTTAAAATACATGAAAATGAATGTATTTCTGACATGTTTTCTCGATTTCTTGATATTGTAAATTCTTTAAAAGTATTAGGCAAGAATTTCGAAGAAAAAAAATTAGTCAAAAAAGTCCTTAGGTCTCTTACTAAAAGTTGGGCTCAAAAGACTACTGAAAGGGGGGTGAATAGCATTTTAAAAATAAATAAAAATTTGTTCACAATCGATTCAATAAATATATGAAACAAAAATAGTAATGAAATATAAACACAAGGATTTTTAAGGTGGTTCACCAAAAGGCTACGTCCACCCGCAAGCTATCTAAGCTTGAGCCTATATCTAATCCACTATCAAGAAACAATTACAAATAGTGTTTAAGGTCCAACACCAAACCAACAGATTACAAGGGTTTAAGGTTGTACCTCTCAACTAACACCCAAAGATTTTAGGTTGAATCTTTCAACCAACCCAAGTATTTAAGGTGGAACACTTCAACCAACCCAACCTTGAATTTTATAGTGAAAACTCAACAAACCAACAAAAGCAACAATACCAATCACACAGCAAATTTGTGTAAGGTGTTTGTGTTTTCAATGAGAAAGAGGAAGAAGTTTGAGCGCATATGAAAACACTTGTTAAAATCTCAATCGATGATCAATGTGCAATTTTAATGTCAAGTGAAAGCTCTAATGTCCAAGAGATCAAGTATGCAGAGATTGGGTTTTTTTAATGTCTAAACTCAGGGTTATTTATAGTTTAGGCATGCTTAAACGATCATAAACGACTAGTTTGACTGGGTCAAACCTCTCCAACAGCTATTTTTCTCAAATCGGATAATAATTTGAAATAATGAACTATTTTTTGAAATTTACTGTAACAAATTCAAAATAACGTTTTTCTGAAATGGTTGTCCGAATTATGCATAGGAGGAATTTCTAGGTTAAAATCAATCATAGGGAAATTTGGATATTCGAATCATATTTCGAATTTTTCTATCGTAATATTTGTGTGATTTTTCTAAGTATAAACACTATACATAACTATACAGCGAATTGTGGCCTAAAGCCAATAACTTTATGGCTAGCTGTAACCTTACAATCTTAACTTTATAGCTGGCCATTGAGCTCTAGGAAAGGTTCATTTTTTGGCGAAACTTCTATTTTCTAAGGCATGGATTTTATGGTACTTCCATTTTTCTCTTGGCCTAGATGGAACTTCCCTCTACTAAGGATAGGTTTGTGTGGAACTTCCATTTTGGCGTTCTAAAATAACTAAGTATAGTTAAATTTGAATAATCATTCGAATATCGTTTTGGTTCTATGAATTTTTGTGGGAACCTTAATCTAGTGTGCAAACCTTTTGTGTGAAGATGTTTCATGTGAATTTTTCTTCATCTCGTCATGTCTTCATGCTTCAAGATTTGCATCTTTCGTAGTTTTTCACAAGTCTTCAAGTTATCAATCTTTAACCTATCGCTTCCTTGTATCTTCAAGGCATGTCCTCATTGCTTCTTTTACAACACATTAATCTCAAGATATTTGACATCATTAAAACATAACTTAAGGAGGGATTCTATACTCAATAGTCTTCCCCTTTTTGATGATGTCAAAATTTAACAACACACATATAGACACATGATTTACATACATCATACAACCATATTCTCTCCCCCTTTTTGACATAAGCAAAAAGGAGTGGAATTAAAAACTCCCCCTGAAGAGATACTTGCAATTCTCAAGAAAGGCTGAGGAGAAGTGTATGATAATAGAACAGACATATAAGAAATATCCATACAGAGCAACAAAATATAATAAAGCATTCATATAGATCATTTAAGGACTAACTGAAAATGTTATGTGGTACAAGATAACATAGGAACAACTAGGACTCAGGAGGGGAGGTGGCTTGGACTTCTTCAGTTGTCTCTTCAACAGTGAAACTTTGAAGAGCTATCATAAGGGCATGGTGTTGTGTGTCCATTTTACTGTGGAGAGACTAAAACTGTGCATCCATTTTCTGTTCCATTTGATGTAGGTGAAGATTTTGATCCATGAACCGTTCGGTCATGTGATCATAGAACGTACTAAGCTCCCCCTCAATATGAGCATAAAGTGAATCATAAGAAATGTTGGAGGGCTGTGAAGAGGATGGTCAACTAGACTCTCCTTTGTCGACAAATTTGGAGTCAAAACCCCTTTCTTTTTTAACAACACTAGATTAATATTACTATGCTCATGAGGATCATCCATGAGTTCATCTTCAGGTTGGAAGGCTTGACGAGATACATCACTGCCTTTCCTTAGTTTGAAGATATTATCTACTATAATGGCACTAATATGGAGTGGAATCATATTAAATGGTTCTGTATCTAGCCCAAGATCCTGCCATAACCAATTGATAGCTCGTCCATAAAAGAACTTAGTCTTTGTATGACAGATTTGATGCAAAAAGACCAAAGCCCAATTGACTTGAATGCCTTTGAGGATGGTGTAGACAGCACAAAGAGTAATTTCACTCAATTCATCATTACGACCCTTTTCTTGAATTAAGTTGGAGCAAACAAGGTGGGCAACTATCTTCGCATCCAAGCTTAAGTTGGAAATTCTATCTATCTTCCGTCCATGGTGGACAATGTCACTAACTACCTCATTTATCTCTTGATAGGTGAAGGGCTGTGAGTAGCTAGGTAGAGTGATATCCAACCTAGTGGTTAGTAAATGAAGAATAGCCTCGATAATCTCTTGGTTTAGATGAATGAGTTGACCTTGCATAAAGAAATTTAACCCATTTTGATCTTCTCGAAGATTTGAATAAAACAGGGAAACAAGTTGAGGACTAACTTCATTTATCAGCATTTGTAGGAAACACATGAGTCCTTAGTTTGAAAAGTATTTCCTAATGTAATCTATTTTGTCAAAATTAATGTATTGACCGTAGAGAATCTCATTTCCAAAGAATCGATCATCGTATGCTTCTTTAGCATCAATATCTCTAAAATAGGAACTTGCAAAGTTGTTGGAGGAGTCACCAAGAGGCTGTTTTCCCTTCTTTGAGGGTGCCGCCTTGCTCTTCTTCCCTTTTCCCCCAAGTAGTTTGTGAGGCATACTACCAAGGCACCGGATAGAGATTTTCAGATAATGATTTGGATATCTGCTCGATATTCCGAATCGCCTATCAAAAATGGATGATCGAATCTAACTTGCAATATATCATTTTCTTTGGTTCCGGTAGATTTCAGACAATAAGGTGATGAATTCAACTAAGAAAATAGTGGAGTCACATAAGGTAATGTAGAAACCCTAAGAGAAGGTTGAAATCAAGGAAAGACATACGAAAATAGGAACCAATCGTGTGTTACCTCAAGATCCAAGGCAAATCTGAAGGAGAGCTGTGATTCGGGGAAGATCCTTGAGGAACATAGTCGAAATACTCCAAGGCAAGGTCGAGAGGTTGAGTGCAAGGAGTAGGAAGAGTTGGAGATGGAAGATGTGTATCTTTCGAATGGGAAAAGTGGGTTTATAAGGTCAACCTGATGAATTCGGTATACTGAATTCAAAATTTGTTATTCCGAATTTGAGAAATTTTGCCCCCTTTTTAATGGGATAAGTTAGATAAAAAATTGGAGACAAGTAAATCCAGCGATTTTTGGACAATAATTCGGATATCCATTTGGTTATCTGAATTTGGCAATCTGCACCTGAAACTGAGTTTTAGAGAAAAAAGGTAATTTGATTCTGAAAATCGTGATTCTAAATTTATCCTGCAATTAATTTAATCATACAATCATTCAATATAGATCACTTGGACTACATATACCCAAATTTCTTCTTAACTTAGTGAATTGATGAACATCTAAGGGTTTGGTAAATATATCAACCAACTGGTTTTCTATTCTAATATGGTTGAGTTTAATCTTTTTCTTTTCAACATTATCTCTAAGAAAGTGATGTCTTATATCTATATGTTTGGTCCTAGAGTGTTTTATAGGGTTTCTAGAGAGATTTATGGCACTTGTATCATCATAGTATAATACCCATAATCTACCATGGTTTGTTGGATCAATAACACTTGAGCACAACCAAGTGCAGCAGCTATATACTAAGCTTTAATAGTAGGGTCAGCTTAATTAAGCATTAAGTACCATAATATTTCCAGATAATTCCAAATATTATAAATAGATAATTAACAAATATAATTATGACTTTAAATTTCCATCAAATATTATTAAAATATTAATAAATTATTCATCATCAAAACATAATATTCAACAATCTCCCCCTTTTTGATGATGACAAAATTAATTTGATGTTGTAATTATCTATATGTTTAATTATCAAATTTCAATTATATCCCCCCTTTTTATCATTATTCAACAAAGTACTCTGGTTTGAGAATAACTAAAATAATTAAGAGAGAATAACATGTAGGATTCTAGCTTTAATTGAATAGATAAATAAGATAAAACATGTATAATAAAACTGAATAGTTAAGAAACAATTGTTTGTAACAAGTGATATTTATAAGTAAAGCATACAAACAAAAGTTAATTACAATTCAAAATTTAAAGTAGCATTACATCAACAAGTAATCAGAAAAGTACAAATAGTTACTAATTTCTTCTCTGATTTTGAACAGTACTAATCATAGTTTGTGCTACTTGTCGACCTATTTGTTCTCTTAATTGTGTAAAATATGCAATCTCTTCAGGAGATAACAAATTAGATTCTGTCAATGAAGGATTGATTTGTGCTGTTCACTTGTCTAATGCTGCTCTATTATAGTAACTGGTGCCTTCTGAATGAATTTCTCTAATTCTGCCACTGTGAAGGACCTTGTTTTAAAAGATTTTCTTGGCCATTGATTAACATCATAGCCATTGCTATTGATCAACTTGATAAGACTAATTCCACAAAATAAATTTGAATGATGATACTGTATGGAATTTAAGAACAGTGAGCACCAATTAATCTGTATTTTCTGCATTACAATATATGTGGCATATAAATAGTTTTTGTCAATGTGTTCTGAATGCCCTTTCTTCTGAAAGATCTCTACTTGCAGAATTTTGGCAATGAACTTAGCTTTGCCTTTAAGTTCATCCAAATACTGTAACTTTCCATGTGATTGAGGGTTTCTTACCAATGAACAGATGTTCCAATTTAGCAAATGAAGAGATGTTTTCATTAATTGAACACCCCCATTTTTCAATTTTAATGTTTCAAATACCAATTGAGGAGTTAACTCAAAGACATTTCTGTCAATGTTACTATACAATATATTCTCCTCAACATGTAAATTTGCATAAAATGCAACTATTACTTCTTTAAAAATATCTAATTTACATGTGGTTGGTATTAGAAGACCTTGAAATTGTAAGAAATCTTGAATCTCTTGTAAGCCTCTAAAGTTTATAGGTCTTTCATAAATGATTTCAGCATGTAAAAACTGATTGTATCGATCAAGACAGTCCTGACAACTAAAAAATAATTTTTCTAAAGAGATACCTTCCTCAGGAACTGAATGTGAAGAGCTTGGCAGATCTTCAACATTCTCAATCATTGATTGATATATTACTAATCTCATGTTATCTTCATCATTCTCAGGAGATGCCTCTTGTTGCTCATCTATATGTTCATCTTCAACATGCAAATCAAGAGTTTCTTCTATTGGTTCATCAACTAAGATAGTTTGAGGAATTATTTGCTCTTCCACATTTTCATCTGAAATATGCATTTCAGGAGCTTCCTCTATAATTTGTTCATCAATTGAAACTTGTTCAGAAATTGGTTGCTACTATTGTAAAGACTGTAACACTTCATCAACCTGTTTCTATGCTTTAGTTTGAATAGTTGCGTGGAATGTATTCCTTTTCAAACTTTGTAAGTAAGCACCCAAATTTTGATCATCAACTAGTTCAGAAACAGTTTCCAATTCCTATATATGAGCAGATGCAATTGACCACTATTCTCTCTGATTGTTCAACCAATCATCCATAGTGTCCATCTGATCATTAGTAGAACTGTCTTTCTCTGTATAACTTATTTTTGGAACAATTGAAAGTATACCATCAACATCTTCAGTATTTCCTATATATACTACAGGCTCAGGTGATAGTATGCTCACTAGAGCATCCTCTTGCTTCCATTGATTCATCAATTGATTATAAATTCTTGGAAGTCTTTCTTTTCTATCAAAATATTTTTGTATTTCAGCAAAAACTTGAAGCCTATCATTTTTGTGTTGAAACATAATTAGAGACATCATTTTTCTGATTAATTAAACTAAATGATGTATAGCCTTTATGTACTAATTTCACACATAAATCATTCACAACAAAACTTGATCAATTTGCTAGAATTGAGTCTATTATATCAAGAGAAGACTGAGAGACAGTAACTTCTCTTCTCTCAAAATTACTGACCATTCTTTGAAGATATCTTAATTCAAAGGAAGAAATAAAAACTTTACCTATCAACATGCCTTCATTATCATTTTCACTATTAACAAACTGAACACTGCTACTTGATGTGGAAACTTTAGAACTGACTACTTTAGTAGTTTGCTTAGAAGTGGTTGTATTAAATCAGTCTTCAAATTCTTCAACCCTACCTTTACGTGTAAATCGTTCTGAGATTAAAAGTCTTGCTTAAGAGGGTTTGGTCTTCTTAATTGAAATTGGTTTTCTACTAACTCTTGCAGCTATTAAAGACTCTCCAACTGCTACTGTCGTGCAAGGGGTCATCGTTTCAGGAAACGATTTCAAAATGTACAACTCTGCACACTTGACATTGTGTAGTCGTTCTCCTAGTGACCTTAATCTTAAAAACCAGTTCTCTTTTTCAACATTCTTAACCTCCTCTACAACTGCCTCATAAACCTTAGAAGTGAAGTCAGACCTCAACTTCAATTGTTTTATCTCCTGCTCAACTTTATCAATCTTTACTTGCTAGGTTTGTGGGAGAAGTGGTGGAACTTCAATAATCTTCTTCTTGCGACCCATTGCTTGTTTGCTATGAGCATGAGAGACAAGCTTCTTCTTCTACATACAAGCAAGTTGCACTCAAAAGCTAGGGTAGAGGATTTTGGGAGTTTAATCCTTATATGCTAAGAGATTGAGAGTTAAGGTTGTTGGATCTATCTCTAATCAGATCTAACTAAAAGATTATATCTATCAAGCAGTACCTTAACTTAAGTTGTCACATGTATTTCACGTGAGAATGTTAAAACTCTGAAAATTTTAGGAGATTAGTATTAAAACACCAAAAGATTTTGGAAATTTAACAACACTCCTAAGTTTCAAATAGACCAACTTAAACTAAGAAGGTCACTAAGGTAGAAATAGAACTATGGATCTTTATAAATTAATTAAAACGTTTTAAATACTTGGCTCCTATTCAAGTTCTAAATTTTAAATTAGTGAACTCTATTTAAATTAAAATTAAAAGATTAAGAGTTCCTCCCCCTTGAAAATAGCTTGCTCCCCATGGAATAGAGCTACTCCCTTCTTTTTTTTGAATTAAAAAAAAACTTTTCAAAACAAAAAATTAAAAATCATAATCAAAATAGTTAAATACTATTATGAATTAAACATTAGTTTCGATAGTTTTTAATCTAATGGCTACATTAATCATCAAAACATCAAAGTAGGATATTCTCAATCTAAAACAATCCAAAAACACTATTCCCTAATCACAAGACTTAGAATGATGAATGATTTTTAATTTACTCCATTCGAATAGTTAACACTGTAAACAATAATGAAGTAATTTCAGTATCAGCATATCTTTTAAGAACATTAATTTTGCAGGTTTTTAAAACACATTTAACATAAATCAAAACAGTCTTAGACCAGACTTTCTATTACACCCATGTAACGAGCTTTGGGTCAACAATCCCAAATCAGTTGATCTTAGGTTGTTAGGTTTTAAGAAACTCATTGTGTCGAGTTAACTACCCCATCAGACTTAATTGCTCAAGTATAATAAGTCTAATAGACTTATCATTAAGCACAAAAAATTTGTACCAGCACTTAAAAGATTATTTAATACAAAAAAATATCTTAGTTGATATACTGATTAACTCTAATATGGTTTCTGGGATTCAACACACTCTATAAAGACATAAAGATGCATTCACACAATCTTCATCAAGTAACTAGTTGTAGTATTCAAGTACTGAATCAAATTGATAAGTCCCATCTTTTTGTGAAGATTCTCAATACAATCAAAAGAGTTGTGTTTTTTTTGTCATAAAAATATATATAATAAAATATATAAAATCATGAAAATTGAGAAAAACATGAATATCAAATACTTTATATTTATTTTCCCTTTTGTTTTCCTTTTTTTTTTTTTTTCATTTTAAGAATAGATCAAACTTGAATAATGGATAGAGCATTTAGACATTTGGATAGGACATTTAGACATCAGATAATCTACATATACAAAGATTTAATCTTAATCTGGAAAATGTATTTTCATATAAGGGTTTTGTAAATAAGTTAGCCAATTGTTGAGATGTAAGAACATACTTTAACTTTATATTTCCTTTAATCACATTATCCCTTAGAAAATAGTGTCTCACTTCAATATGTTTTGCTCTTGAATGTAAAATAGGATTCTTTGACAAATTAATTGTAGAGCTACTATCACAAAAAATCTGAGTAGGTTCAAAAGTGTGATTAAAATCTTTTAGGGTTTGTTTGATCCACAGGATTTGAGCATAGCAAAGTGTAGTAGCTACATATTCAACTTTTGTTGTAGATAAAGCTACACAATTTTGCTTTTTGCTAAACCATGATACTAAAGAATTTCCTAGTAATTGACAAGTGCCACTAGTACTTTTTCTTTCAGATTTACAACCTGCATTATTAGCATCACTAAAGTCCACTAGTTCTAATGAACTATATCTAGAATTAAACAATCTAAAGTCTTTGGTTCCTTGTAGATACTTAAAAATTCTTTTAACAGCTAATAGGCGTGACTCCTTAGGATTAGATTGATATCTAGCACAGGTACATACACTAAACATAATATCTAGTCAACTAGCTATCAAATAGAGTAATGAATAAATCATACTTCTATGTTATTTTATATCTATAGATTTTTCAAAACTATCTGTATCTAACTTAGTAATAGTACTCATAGGTGTATTTTTAGTTCTAGTTTTGTCAAATCCAAACCTCTTTATTAAATCTTGAGTATATTTTTCTTGACAAATAAAGATTCCTTTATCTAATTGCCTAATTTGCAAACCTGGAAAGAATGATAGTTCACCCATCATACTCATTTCAAATTGACTTGTCATGTCATTTGAAAATGATTCAACTAATTTATCATTTGTTAATCCAAATATAATGTCATCAACATATATTTGAACTACCAAAATATCATTTTCAGTTCTCTTGATAAAGAGTGTATGATCTACCTTTCCTATGGAATATTATTTTTCCACAAGAAATTTAGATAATCTCTCATACCAAGCACCGAGGATGTTTCTTAAGTCAGTAAACATACTCAGCATGTTGTGAATCTTCAAAATCAGAAGGTTGTTTTACATAAACTTCTTCATTTATATTACCATTTAAAAAAGTAGTTTCAACATTCATTTGATATAACTTAAAATTCATGTAACATGCAAAAGCTAACAATATTCGAATAGATTCTAGTCTTGCAACAAGAGCAAATGTTTCATAATAATCAATTTCTTCCTCTTGCTTGTAACCTTGAGTGACCAATCTAGCTTTATTCTTGACTATATGACCAATTTCATTAGTTTTGTTTCTAAACACCTATTTTGTTCCTATAATAGTATGATTTTCAGGGGGTGGTACTAGATCACATACTTCATTTCTAATGAATTGATTTAGCTCATCTTGCATAGCTAAATACCAGAATTCATCAGCTAAGGCATCATCTATTTTCTTAGGTTCTAACATAGAAACAAAGGCATAAGCATCATATATATTGACTACTGAAGATCTTGTCCTAACTCCTTGTTTGGGATCACCTATTATCTGATTTGTAGGATGAGATGAAGCATAACACCAAGGCCTATGATCTCTTTGAACATTTTCCTCTATATTGGCATTTTCTTCTATTTTATTATCATTATTCAAATTTATATCTCTTATCTTGTCTGATATTTCTTCAATTTCTCTATCAACAGTATTTAAATCTTTTAGGAGAGTTTCTGAATCTTCTACATTGCTAACAACATGTTTAACATTCAAATAAGAATTTTCATCGAAATTGACATGTAAGGATTCCTCAATTATTTTTTTTGATTTATTATAAACTCTGTAAACTTCTTCTTGTAGAGTAACCAACAAAAATACCCTCATATGATTTAGCTTTAAATTTATCTCTACTTTCCTTAGTGTTTAATATAAAATACTTACATTTAAATGGTTTCATGTAATCTATTTTGGGAACCCTATCATACCATATCTCAAAAGGTGTTTTATCAATAATAGGATGTAAATGTACCCTATATATGACAGTGGTGTCTTATTCTCATTTAGTATAGTTCTGGCCATTTCTTGAAGTGATCTATTTTTATGTTCTACTACTCCATTTTGTGAAGAAGCTCTAGGAAATGAATACCTATGATTTATACCCAACTCTTCACAAAAGGTGTCTATTTGATTATTATCAAATTCTGTACCATGCTCACTTCTAAGTTTTTGAATTTTAACACTTTGCTCATTTTATACTTTATTACAAAATATTTTAAATATTTCAAAAACTTCAATCGTATATGCTAGAAAGTATACCCAAGTAAATCTAGAATAGTCATCATCTAGAATAAACACATAACGTTTACCTCCTAGACTAGCTATTCTAGTTGGTCCAAATAAGTCCATATATACTAATTCTAAGATTCTTTTGCTTACTATTTCATTTAATAATTTAAAGGATGCTTTATGTTGTTTACCTAATTGACATGCTTTGCACATAAACACATTTGAGTATTTAATGCTAGGTAAACCCCTAACTAGATCTTTTCTAGATGACTTTTCTAATAATTTTATATTTGAGTGTCCTAGCCTTTTATGCCATAATTGAATTTCATCTGACTTTACAATCAAACAGGCATTGACATTTATAATGTCATAAGGCAAATTAAGAATACAAACAAAACCTTTCTTATTTGCACTAAGTAATACTTCATTTGTATCCTTACCTATTATTTGACACAAGTTATTTTTGAATGTTACTCTATAGACTTGCATCAAAACCAAAACACTCAATAAATTAAAGCCTAAATTTTCAACGAGTAAGACATTATTTATAAAGCAATTTTCAGTTACCTTCACCTTGTCTGACCCAAGGATTTTGTTTTTGCTTTTGTTCCCAAAGGTAACTTGTCCACTTTTCGTCTTGGTAATGTCAATGAGCAATGCCCTATTTCCTGTCATATGGCTAGACACTCTACTGTCCATTATCTACTTTGATCTGTTCACCTACAAAATAGTTTAAAAAGAAATTTTATTTCTTGGAACCCATTCTTGAGTGGATCCAAGAATATTTGAGGGAGAGTTAGTCTTAATAGATTTAATGACCTTTTTACTTTTGGAGTTCTTACCATTAAGCCCAACAGTTTTCTTTTTACTATTATTTTTCAACTCATATGATTTCTGATCATTACTAAGTATTCAATTCAGCACAATTAGAAAACT
The DNA here is from genome assembly GCA_024699675.1 of Amphibolis antarctica. Taxonomy (NCBI): domain Eukaryota; kingdom Viridiplantae; phylum Streptophyta; class Magnoliopsida; order Alismatales; family Cymodoceaceae; genus Amphibolis; species Amphibolis antarctica. Next base: position 16,483 of record JAMKPZ010004995.1, on the reverse strand, counting down.
TATTTACGTTTTCTATATAGTTGAAATTTTTATTTTTAGATCCATTGGCATACTTAGGTACATCTTTACTTTTCTTATCCTTACATCATTGATCAATTTTGAGATTTGTAGTAAGTAAATTCCCTTTGAGATTTAAATTTTCAACTTTTAACATCCAAATTTCATCTACAGATTTTTTTTCAACTCATTTAGGGAATTAACACAAGCATTTAAATCCTCTACTTGTAGCTACAAATCTTTTATTTCAGAAACATATGTTGAAGTATTTGAACTAACATCTTCAGAATTTGTTTTTGTATTAACAGTGGATGAGTTATTCACCTACACATATTTATCACCCTTTTTAACAACACAGGGAATAACATTTTATCTTTTTGTTTAGTACTCGAAACAAAAACCTTATCCTTACTCGTACTAACATGTCATCCATAGTTTTCAAAAGATGTAGTATTTTGACCAATACCATACTTTTCAACTTTAGGTGTGTTTCTTCGAAGTACATCATTAATTGATTAACTATCATTCCATTTGCTTAAGATGGTATTCTGATCACATACCTTAAGCTTATGTACTAATTTCAAAAGTTAAGTCCTTGATAGTCAAATTCAAATTTTCAATTTCAAAGTTTAATTTCTTTTTATTGGCACTAATATTTTCAACATCATCATGCCAAGTTTTTTTCAATTAATCTATACTTTGAAATATCCTCAACTTGCTTATGATTCCCTTCTTTAAATTTATCTACAGTAGTACTTAAGAAATTAACTCTAGATTCAAATTCTTCTAGCAATTTCCTAGTGTTTTTATTTTTTTATTTTAACTTTGTATAGTTCTTTGCTAGTTTATTATATTCAAATAACAATTTATCAAAATTTTCATAACTACCATTAGAGTCAGAAGATACCTCATTGTTATTAACCATGAAGCACACATTTGCTAGATCATTTGTCTCTGAATCTGTATTCATTGAGGATTCACTTTCTGATGTTGAATCCTTTTGTTTATCACTTTGTGAAGAAGATAAATCATCCCATGTCACTTTCAAAGCTTTTCTTCTTTTAAACCTCTTCCTCTTATCTCCTTTAAAGTTATTCCTTTTATTCTTATTAAGAGGACAATCTATCTAAAAGTGGCCTGGTTTATTACATTTATTAAAAAGTGATTTTCAAGTGAACGATTTTGAGATGAAAGGAGGGGCAAAAGTGATTTTAATAATAAAAGTAAATTAAGAAATGTAAATGTTATTATAAAAGTAAAAGTATTTTTAAAAATTAAAAATAAGAAAAGTGAATAATTAAAGGTTTCAACTAGCGTGCTATGCTGGCACGGCCTAGATTTTGCATGGCTTAACACTATTCATGTCAAGCTATGCCTTCCGACCCAAGCACGACCCATTGGCATAGCCCAGTTGGTTTGTGCCAGTCAACCATGTTGTTGACTATGTTACCATATCAGGCCGTGTTGGCCTAGTTTCATTTTTTATTTTATTAAATAACTAAAAAGTAATATAATATTAATATTATATATTTATATCATTATAATAAGTTTAATATAGTTTATCTAAATATCTAATATGAGATTTCAAACCACCAAACTACATGCAATTTATATAACTTAAAAAAAATCATTGTGACATTATATTTATGAAAAAATTATAAATATTATTTTTAATATAATTGTAGATTAAAAAATTACAAATAAAAAAATTACAAATGTTACGAAAGTTTTGGTGGAAGACCATCACCTAGATGAGCAACGGCCATCTCCATGGATGGAAGTTTCAATAGAGGAGCATCAGCTAGAGGAGCAACAACCATCTCCTAAAGGAATTTTTGCCCATGTCCACCCCACTGCCGCTCCCCCCCTCCTCTGCTCCCCTCCTCCTTTTGCCAATCAGGCCTCCCTCCTCCTTTTGCACGGTTGTCCGTTAGCCAGCTAGTCTGACGTAACTGACGGTTTTTGGTCTCCTCCTCCTTCTGCACATTGTCTTCCACACGCACACTCCTGTTCGCCTGATCTCCTTCACAGTAATTTTTTTTTATATAAAATATCATTTACAAAACATTCATTTATTTGATTTTGATTTGTGGATGTAATATACTATACATATATTTGTTGTTAATGAAGTTTGTATGTTCAAGTTAAAATTATTTGAACTTGTTTATGTTTTATATTGTTAAGTTGGCATAGGATGAAAAGGTGGTGTGAAGTTGGTGATTGGGCGGAATTGGAATCAAAAGAACAATTAGAAGTTTTATAATTTTTAAAATTATTGGAAGAAGAACAACAACGTCTACCAAGACGTGTTCTTCATAATGTTGGGTATACTAGAAGTGATGTAGTGAATAATATGTTGACTGGACATTGGCGAGTATGTTTTGACATATGTAGGATGATATTAGATACATTTACGAAATTATGTGCAATTTTAAAAGGCGGGAATTTGTTAACTGATAGTAGATTTGTTTCAATTGAAGAACAAATGAAAATATTCCTTGAGTTGTTAGGACATGGCCATAAGAATAGAATTTTGCAAGTAGATGTACAACATTCTGGGTAAACAATAAGTAAATATGTACATCATGTGTTAGTTGCAATTCTTACTTGGGCACCAGATGTAATACGGCCAAGAGAGTCTTTCAATGAGACATCACAATATTTGCTTGACAATCCAAAGTATATGCCATTTTTTAAAGATGCCATTGGTGCACTTGATGGAACTCACATTCCTTGTGTGGTTAAAAAGGAAAAGCAAGTTGCATTTCGATGTAGTAGAGATGGTAGGTGAACAACTCAAAATGTGCTTGGTGTATGTGACTTTCATATGCGGTTTATATTTGCTTTACCTAGATGAGAGGGCACTACATATGACAATAGAGTATTGAAACATACTACATCAAATCCTAATCACAACTTTCCAATGCCTCCAAAAGGTAATTGCATTGTATAGGGGTACTAGTTTTTATTATTTTAAATGTGTACATCTAGTATTGTAACATGTGTTTTTGATGTTTTCAGGTAAATATTATTTGATAGATTCAAGATACTCTAATGTTGAAGGATTTCTTGCACCGTATAAAAAAACAAGTTATCATATTTCAGATTTTCAGACATCACAACCCAAGGGAGCTGAAGAACAGTTTAACTACCTTCGCTCTTCATTGAGAAATGTGATAGAATGTACTTTCAATGTGTTGAAATAGAGGTGGAGTATTTTAAATTGGATGCCTCAATATCCGTATCCAATACAAGTGAGGTTTGTGATAGCATGTATGACTTTGCATAATTTTCTTATTAATAACAAATGTCAACTTGATCAAGATGCAACGTACGACGATGATGATTGTTCAAGTGATCAACCATATATTCCATCCAATGTGTTAGATGCATCGCAAGTAATAGTTGAGGATGAAGTTAACATGGGGGTAGTCAGAGATGAAATTAGAGATCAAATATTATACTATAGTTGAGTATGACATTTTCTATTAAGGAAAATGAAACATGTATTTATTATATATATAATGTGTTAATGTGCTTGGTGTATCTGCTTACTATACGTATCATGCAAAGAGTATTTGTATGTATGTATTTATTATTTATGTGTTTTATATCTTTATGTGATTACTTAAGTGTTATATTTATACCTTTATTTGCATTCAATCATATGTAGTTGGTTGATATATAAATTGTTAACTTCATTGTTATGGTAGTGGAAATGAAGCTAATTGTTAACTTCCTTGAGTTGATTTTCAATACGTCTACATAAACTACCCCACATAGTTTGCAGGGTATGGAACATGCTTCTCAACTGACGTAGACTAGTGTTCAGCCACAACATACATTCCATACTAGTGCCAGCACTTCACATGTATACTTGTCAATCATGCTAGGTCATGTCAATATGATACAAATTTTGTGTCGACATGGCCCACAAAGATAATGGGCTGGGCACGAAAAATACTATTCATATTGGTCAATGGTATAATATTGATTGATACGATTTTTTAATTAATTTATATGTATTTAATATTTAAATAATTAAATTTAAAAAAAATATTTATTTAATTAACAAATAACAATATTCAACAATCAACATTTAATATTCAAGTATTCAACCATCAATATTTAAATTTAATTCAAAAATCAACACGATATCATTCAAGTAATTCAACATTCAATAAGACAACAATGCATATAATTAAATTAAATTTTTTATTTATTACTGAATTACATATTTTATATTTACATTATTACAAATTTACAATTACATTTTAAAAAAATTTACAATAAAATTAAATTACATTTTTGAAAAAATTACAAATTGAAAAATTACAATGTTTTAATTATGAAATGTTTAAGTTTGAGAGTTGCTCTATAAATTCTTCAACTTCATCTTGTTCACGGAGTCGAGCAAGCTCCTAGTCTTTTACACACATTAATACTTCTATTATATCTTCTTTAAACATGCATCTTCAATCATCAAACATGTTTCCACTCATGCTGAAAACCTGTTTACAAGCAACTGAAGACACTGTAATTGTTAATAAATTATTTGCTATTATTAATAATATTGGAAAAATCATTGATTATTGCCTCCACCAATCTAAAACATCAAATGTATTTAAGTTAGAATGTTGAGTAAATAATAATGATTGGTGATTGGTTGAATTAAAAGTAATTAATTCTTGTCTAGATACTATAAGATTATAATTGTATGATAATGATGATGTTAGAATATCTTCATCAAATCTTAGATCTTGTAAAAATGCCAAAGAATTTAAAGATGGTCCAACATTTGATTCTGGTATTGTGGACATTGGTGGAAGAGAAAGTTCTATTCGTAATTCATATCTTTGTGCGTATAAATCAAACATTTGATTTAATTATTCTTCTATTGTATTAATAGTTAATCTTAAATTTACACCTAAACTCATTTATATTCCCCTAATTAATTTAATAACATATCTTATTTTACACCTAGGATCTAAGCATGCACTCAAAATATATAATTGTGGGATATCATTCCAATATTTTAAAATTTTTTGTTTCATCCTATTTACTATTGGTTGGAAAAATAAATGTCTCATGTTTATTAAAAACTCGTAAAATATCATATAAATGATGCAACGCATAGACAGATGTAGAATAATAAATTCCTGATAATATGAGAGTTGCATCATAAAAATATTTTAAAAATTCAACAAAACATTTTACAATTTTAAAATCATCATCACTTAATTGTTTTTGATAATCATCAGAATGATAACGATTATACATAGACATTATTGGAATTTCATATGGTAATATACTTTTTAACATTAAATATAATGAATTCCAATTATGTTGAACATCTAATGAGAATTTTTTATGCGGCATTTCAAAAGAATTACATATTTCATCAAATTATTATTGTCACATTACTAAACTAGTTATAAAACTTACAGCATCCCTAACATTTTCAATATAAATTTTAATTTCTTTTATACTTGATTGTACAATAATATTAATTATATGACACATACATCTTTGGTGAAATAATTTAAAATCATTTGATGGACTTAATCTAGTTTTAGACATTGGTATTGTTGTAGTATTATTAGTTGCATTATCAAAAGTTATATTACCTATTTTATTTCTAATTCCATATAAATAAATAAAAATTCATAATATTTACAAAAATTATTTCAATAGTACGTAGATGTTGAATTTTTCTAAATCCTATTAATCTTTTTTTGTAAAATCTAATTTTAATCAATATAATGTGTAGTTACAGCTATGTACCCATCCTTAATTCTACCCAACCAAATATCTGAAGTGCATGTTATACATGTCATTATTGTACTCATAACATTAATAAGTTCTAATTTAAGTATATTAAATGAATTCATAATATTTGACCTAATAGTATTTCTAAATACATATTTATATTGTGGACAATATGCTTTACTTATATATTCATCAAAACGTTTATTACCACCAAAACTTATTGGTAAATCTTCTTAACAAATAAATTTAGCATACAAGTCCCTAGCCCTTTAAGCATCATAAGTCCATGAGCTAACACTACCTTTAAGAGTAAAAAAAGTTGGATTTGAATAGTTTTATCCTTATTCCTATTTTCACATATACTAATATACCTAGTTAAATGACTTATACCACTAAACATTTTGCAAGAGAAGTCAATATTACAGAGGTTGCAGAAGACTCATTCCTCTAAAGTGTCGTCCACCATAGTTTTCATCATTATTGTGTACTTTGACCAAATGGAAGCTCTCTTCCGAGACTTCCTTAATGACACAGTTGAAGTTAAAGTTCCAATAGTCTCCATTGACAACATCACTTCAACTTTAGCAAAGTCTTGTTAAGGATATTCATAGCCACCAGAACTTTGACCTTGGAAGTGGGTCATTGTTTATGATTTGTAAATTGTGAATTGAGTGAGAAAATTTGAGAAATTGAGAATGAGATTGAGATTAGAGGAGTTGAGATTTGAGAATTTAGATTTGAGATTGGAGAAGTTGGGTGAAAAAAAATCAACCCAACTCCCCCAATTTATACAAAAAATTTCCATTTTCCTCCCATTGGTGGCTGGCTGTTGCACACGACATGCCTAGCCGACCGCCCGTTGTGCGCCAGCCCTGCCCATTGCATGCCCTACTGGTCACCCATTGCACACCAACCCCAAGGACCCTGCTAGTCACCCGTTGCACGCCGACCCTAAGGCCCTCGAGTCCAAAGTCCCCGATCGTTGCAACATTGCCCTCTTCGGCTCTTCTTCTTCCCCTCTTCTTCCTGGGACTGGCCTCGCGACCTGGTGACCGTTCCCCCGTTGACCCCATGACCCGGCGACTGTTCCCCCCATCGGCTCCACAACATGGTGACTGTTCACCCCCCCCCCCCCCCCCCCAACAAGCAATAGCCCACCTCGCAGTCTTGTGTTAAGCTGGGCGCTGGGCCATGCCAATTTCATGTCGTGCCAAGCCAACATGAATGACCTGGAGGTTGACCTAGGCATGACCCACGGCACAAATAATTATTTGTGCCATGCCATTGACCGACACAATCAAACTGTGTCAGGCCATGCTAGGCCAATTGACATCTCTATTCACATGTCCCTCAACCACAAATGTCATCTCAATGGGCTATTGGCAAGATGACTTGATTTCAGTATTCCTTTATGTGTGCATTGATGTGTCAAATATGGAACATAAACCAGGCACACACTTTACAAGTAAGGGATACGAATTAGTTGAAAAGTTATTTGAACAACACATAGGCTACAAACAGAGTCAAATTCAAATAAAAAATAAGTTTGACAAACTTCAAAAAGATTGGCAAATATGGAAGTTTCTTTCATCCCAAACAAGCATAGGGTGGAATTCCCAAACCCACACTTGGCGAGGGGTAGATGATCAGTGGTGGAAGAATATGAAGCAGGTATACACATTTATTACATTTTATACTTATACTTTTACAACCAATAGATGTGTGGTATTCTTATTGTATCATTTTTCATATGTGATTTAAAAGTTTAATAACATGATTTTTGTGTAGTATGAGCCAGGATGTGAAAAGTTCAAGAACAAGGGATTAAAATTTGAAGATAAACTTCAAACATTATTTGATGGAAATATAGCAATTGGTGCGGACACATACTTTTATAGTTCTACAAGCAACCGCCCAATTGATGTAGACAATCTGCATACTCAATATGAGGAGGAAGAATCTCCCCAAGAATGACGAGTTAGAAGCTGACGATCGAGTGAAAGAATGCCAACTTCTTTAAGATGTTCATATCATTTGTCACAAGGCACAGGGGGCACTGATCATGTTAGTGATGATCTGACAGATATGACCACACAACATTTCATAACTCATTTACAGTTGCGTAACATGTCAACATCAGTCAACAAATGTATTGAACTTATGAAAGAAGATGGTGTAGATCATGAAAGTCAAACATGGATCATCGCTATGTGCAAATTTAAGAAGCAAACAGCGAGGGAGATATTCCTCAAGCTTTGATCATCTACATAACAACATCGTTGGTTAGAAGTACAAGTAGTTTTATACAATCGAATGGAAATATGTAAAATTGAATTATTAATATGTATTATGCCATCATGGAACTCATGTTTGTTTTTGCTTTAAGGTTATACATAACAATACTTTTCTTTAATAAAGAATACAACTGTTATTTATATTTTCAGGTTAAGTTTTCAATTGTAACAACGATAAATTATATTTTCCAATATACGATGTGTCATCGGATCTTAATATTACATATTTGTTTTATAACGAATGTCATACAAATTTAAATAATTTCAAAAAATCTTAATTATTATTTGATTTAATTATATAATTTAATTTTTTAAGTACAAAACATCTTTAAAATAAATAGCACAAATAAACTTAGTTGAGTGTGATTTAACTCTAACTTAAAAAAATTTATCTTCAACAAAAATCTACTACAATACAAACAAACACTAAAAAACTCTAAAAAAAATCCAACTCCAACTCCAACTCTACTACAACTCCAACTTCAACTTCAACCAAAAAAGTTGCAAACAAACACTAATTCCAACAGAGGAGCATCGCTTAGATGAGCAAATGCCATCTCCATGGACGAAAGTTTTAGTGGAAGAACATCACCTAAATGAGCAATGGCCATCTCCATAGACGAAAGTTTCGATACAGGAGCATCACCTAAATGAGCAACGACCATTTTCATGGACAGAAGTTCCGACAAAGGAACAACACCTAAAGGAACAACAACCATCTCCTAAAGGAACTTCTGCCCATCAACCCTCCTCATGTCCACCCCATCACCCCTCTTTCACTCCCCTTCTGGCATACCCCTCCTTACGCTGCCTTTCTTAGTTTGACATACTAGATCATGTTATTCATATCGTGTTACATCTGACAATCATGTTAAACTTATAAAATTCAACTTAAACATAATCCAAATGACTATAGCGTTGATTGACACAGTCTAGTTGAAACCTTCATGAATAATGTCATAAACATGTTTAAAAAATTAAAATTTTTGTTCGAAAACAACCGTCACCACCGATGGTTTAACGTGTATAATACATAGTCTCAAGACAGATCGGACGGCCGAGAACATCCCATCGCCATAATCGTGTCTACATAAGCTTGGGAAGCAAGCACGCACGCTTTCTTGGCAGCGAAGACATCTAACTATAAATAAGCCACCTCCACCACCGACCCCCTAGGCCACACCAGCGGCTTACGGTTACGCTGCGATCGTCTTCCTCTCCTCTTCTTTTTTAGGGTTTCAGCTGTCCTCTTCCATCCTCGCATGGACCACGGCTATCGCCAGTGGGATCTTATTGTTAAGGCAACGACTACTGCACACCTCTTCCCTTTCCGTTTCCTGCTTGAATTTCGCTTTCTTTCTTCGAATTTCCTTGATTTGCTTGATTTATATGTGTAGTTGTTGACTTTGATGCTTGATTTCGCCCTTTTGTGCAATGGTTGTTGTAGCCGGCGATCGAAGAATGTTCAATTTGGAATGATGATTGTTGTGGCTGATCAATGTTGCTATGATCGGTTTGTTAGGGATGATTTTTATTTACTTTATTTGCTCTGTCGTTTGCAAGTGTGATGCATGCTTAGATGCCTGGTATTGTCTCAGGTGTTGACTAAAGGTTTGTGTTGGAATGTTTTTTTGTGTCAAAAGAAGGCTTGGGATGGGTAGTCTGTGCTAACCAGATTTGAATCAAATACAATGATCAAAAAATATGTGGAAGTAACGTAGAAACAAAACTGGGGAAGCAATTGATATGATCAAAAAATATGTAGATAGTTGTTTAGCATTTTTATTTATTTCTTCACGTACTGATTTATTTCTATCCACTTTTTATTTTGTTTGTATTCTTCGTCTGACGTGATTCTACATATTCAAATATATTCCTGAATAAATTCTTTTTAGCCTATTTATTCCTTTCTGTAGCGATTCATTCATCTGATTTGTCATTGCTGTTTCATTGTTGATTGTTAGATTTGTTGCTCATTTAATCAGTTTGTGAACATTGTACTGCATAATACGAATACATAATCAGGAACATTGCTGTTCTTATTTGGTATTTAGTTTGCAAAAAGCTGAATGCCCAATTATCAGTAGAACGATTTTCTTACATGCATTACATAACTTGGAAACATAAAAATAGAAGATTGGAAAATCATTAGCTGTGGCAATTCAAAAGGAATGATTCTCTGTGAGCCAGCTTGTGACCATGTTGCTGTATTTTTCTTTATCCATTTTAGCTCCAACATGAATTATAAATTGCTCGCCCTTCAATTCATTCCCACTTATGTTCTATAGTGTTCTGTGCTGATGTATCCACACCTTTTCTTGAGGTTGGAGACTTTCCAAGAATACCAGAGACTTCTTGATCACATATCTTTTAAACATTCTTATTAGAAACCTATGAAGTGCATGGCCACGCAATATTTTGTGCTATAATTTATATTCATAAGTATTGCATATTTTAGTATTACCTTTCTCTACCTTCCAAGATGAGCTAGTATGTTCTTTCATATTTTACTTGTGTGTGGTTATTGATAATCTTACCACACAACCTAAAATTTTCATTTCCAATTATGTCAACTTTTATGTGTATGCATTGTAGATGTTTTTCTCTGAATTTGTTTCATTGATTCTTTTAGGTGAAGTATGGAGACACTGTCAGACGGTTTAGTGCATGTGTCATGGGAACATCCATGGACATCAACATGAAAAAATTGAGGGAAAAAATCATTAATCTTTTCAAGCTTAGCCCAGATGCTGACATCATTATGACTTACACTGATGTAGATGGTGATTTAGTTACACTTGTCAATGATGATGAGTTACAGGATGCTGTTGTTTTTCAGTGCTTAAACCCCCTTAGGATAAATGTCCAACTGAATGCCAATAATGCAACCAATAATATTGATGCAAAGCCTCATTCCGAAAATTCATCAGAATTTTCCATGCCACAATCATTTCCCATGGATTTCACACTTTCTGAAGCCTTCAAATCTGTTCCGGAGCCAATTAGGAGTGCAATTTCAAAACTTTCTCAAGATATTGCTTGTAAAACAGTGGAATCTGCTCCAGCAATCCCAGCAATGGTTGAACACCTTACAAAATTAGGACTTTCTCATGGTATCTCTCTGGGTGCTACTCGTCAGGGTGATTTACCTGTCAACAACGGTGGAGTTTCTGCTGATTTACCCAATTTAGAAGTGTGTTCAAGTGCCAAGCCTGTTTATCAAAGTCTGGAAAATAAAGATAAACAGCTTGAAACTGGTAAGCCACAGAAAAATTATAAGGATCTGATGTTCATTTTAACCTTTCAGTTACTCCAGATAACCGAGGTCTATCTTGTATAGCTGCAGCTGTTAAAGCAGATCATCATAAGAAGGATGCTGGTCAAGGGTCAAGAGAATTTGCAACAAGTACAACTCAATTCCCAGCATCTCTCATTGATCAGGATCAGAATTTTGAAGTCAATAAGCACCAACCATCAACAACTTGTGATCGTGGATTGACTATTTCTGCCTTTGATCAACTTAAAAACGAATGTCCTGCTGGGCCTAATTTCAAATTCTATTCTGAGAATGTTTCTGGCACAAACCGTCAAATGGGTCATCCAATGGATTCTCTGATTTTCCCTTCAAGTCCTTTTTGTCATGGTAGGTTTCCTCGGAGGTCACATATTCATCGTGATGACTCACCTAGAGTGTTCCATCGTGGCATCCAGTGTGACAATTGTGGAATGCATCCAATAGTTGGTGTTCGTTATAAATCCAATTTGTAAGTAGTTTCTACATAATTCCATGCACGTGTGTGTTGAAACACATAAAAAGTGTTGATTTCCTTTGATTTTCTTATGCAGGAAGGAAAACTATGATTTGTGCAGCATTTGCTTTGCAGCAATGGGTAATGACGCTGATTATACAAGGATAGAACGACCATTTCAAAATCGAGTATATCAATTATTCATCCTATGTTATTTAGCTTAATTATATTTACATACAGGTGATAGTTGACTACCTTATACTTTGATTGTGACTGGTTTTCAGAATTTTGGATGTCATGGCTTCCGTGGTCGTGGGATGAGATATGCCAGAGCCAAACTTGAAAGCCGGTTTATACAAGATGTTACCATTATGGATGGGACAGTAGTGACTCCATCTGTCCCATTTACCAAGATATGGAAGTTGCAGAATAATGGTTCTACTCCATGGCCTTTCGGAACACAGCTTATTTGGATTGGTGGAGATAATTTTTCTGATACAACTGCTGTTCAGATGGACGTAGGTGTTCCATGTTTTAATCACTAAACCAATTAGTTAATTTTTTGCTGGAAGAATTTCTTTCATATTTCTGCTGCTATTTCATTTTTCTGTTTCCCTAAAAGTCTCCCATTTGGGAAAATCTGGTAGATTCTAATGCTTTTCCCGTCATCATTTGAGGTGTTCAGTGTTTTAATTGTTAAACTAACTGGTTCTTTTTTTTTCTGGAAGAATTTCTTTTATATTTCTGCTGGCATTTCTGTTTCTGTTTCCTTAAATTCTACTATTTGGGCAAATCTGGCAGATTCTGATGCTTTTCCTTTATTTGAGGGGGATTTGTGTTTTTGGAATCAGTAAGAAATAGTAGAAAATGATAAAAAATTTGACTTATTATTTTTCACAATTTTACATGATTTTTCATCATTTTCAAATGCACAAACTCTCTATTAAGGTGTTCTAATTGTTAAACTAATTGGTTCATTGTTTTTGCTAGAAGAATTTCTTTTATGTTTCTGCCAGTATTTCATTTTCTTTTACCTTAAAGATCTTCTATTTGTGTGACTCTCATGGTGGATTCTAACGCTTTTCCTACATCATTTGAGGTGCTTTTATTATGCTTTCTGTCAGTTTTAGCTTGAGCTAGCATGTTAATTTCATTTTTCTGCAGATTCCCGTGGTTGGCTTTCCTGCAGGTTCAGAGATTGACATTGCAGTTGATTTTGTGGCACCTGCAAGCCTTGGACGTTATGTTTCTTACTGGAGGTTGTGCTCACCTTCTGGTCAGAAGTTTGGGCAACGTGTATGGGTGCTTATCCAGGTGTGCTTCTCCAGCAGCCAGCTAGCTTTCTATTTAAAACCAGCATCTACCTATCCGGTGGCATGTGATTAATATTGTGTTTCATCCAACGTAAATTCCAGGTTGATGCTAATTCTTCATGTGTTGATGGTTATCACGCTACTTCTGAATTGAACTTGAACCTTCCCCCGGTCATCACTGGATTGAATGGAACAAGCATTACGGCTGATAATGTTGAATATCTTCGTGGTTTTGAACCTGATATTTCAGGTGCCAATCCCGAGTACATCACACTCTCCACTGATTCTGGTCCTGATAAAGGCTTTCGGTTAGTGCCCATAGATGAGTCAGTTATTGCTAATGATGGATTCGCGAAGGTTGTTGCTGAAATTCCTCGGGGAAACAGTGTTGGGACTTCACACCCCGATTTTTGTTCTTCACCTTCGCACCAACTCATTCCATCAGCTTCATTCCCTTTGGATGAGCTGGTGATCACAACTAGTGGAGCTGGAGACAGAGACAACATGACAGAAAGTAGGGACAACCATACAAATGATCCGTCACGATTACCTGCCAAACCCTCACAGAGGAAGACTCCTGCAATTTCATATCCTGTCATAGATTCTTCTTCTCTGGAATCATACCCCATGACACCCACAAAAATGGTTCCTCCGTCATCATATCCTTCAATTGACTTGCCAGATGCCCCGGAAAATTCAACAGCTGCGCAGGCCGAGCAAGCCCTTCTGAAGGAGCTTTATGAAATGGGTTTCAAGCAGGTTGATGTGAACAAGGAAATCCTCCGGAGAAACGACTACGATCTGGAGCAGTCTCTGAATGACCTGTGCGATGGATGGGATCCACTTTTGGAGGAGCTTCGGGAAATGGTAAGGTGATCCATCGTGTTTTGAAGATTCGAATGGTTCATTTCTCCCCCCCTTTTACTCTTCATCCGTCCGAGATACTAAAATGCAGTGCCACTTAAAAACCTGTTAGGGCTTCTCCGATAAGGAATTGAACAGGAGGCTGTTGATCAAGAACAACGGGAGCATGAAGCATGTTGTCCTGGACCTCATTGCCCGGGAGAAGGCTGAATAGTGTGGGCGGCTTGTGTTTATAAATAAATTAATATATATACACGTATATATATATATATATATATATATATCGAGAGAGAGAGAGAGAGAGAGAGAGAACATTGCTGGTGACTCCCGGTTTCATGCAGGATTGTGTTGAGCGCGATCATATGATCGTGCATATTTACCGGAAACATGGCTATAGTGTGTGTGGCTTATGTTTACATTTACGAGTCTGCTGGTTGTTTACCTATCTTCAACTTATAAATTAGTGTGACACTTGTTTTAAGGATATGTTTATTTGAATTTTAGAATGTAGTTTTTTAATTTTTAGAGTGATATTTTGAAGAAGTAATATTTTAAAGGAGTGGTTGTTTAGAAGTTTCGTTTACTGGAGTAATAATTTTTAGAAATCTCTTAAAAGTTTCAATGCGTAATTTTTTATATAATGTTATTAATAATATTTTAAGAATATATTTTATTAAAAATATTTTTAAAAATAAATAAAAGTATTTGTAAAATCTTAATTTTATGATTTTATAATATTAAAAATATTTATAATAAATAAATATTTTTTTGTAAATTAACATAAATTTGTTAACTTTAAAAATTACATTACGTTAAATCTATAAATCACATTCATCATGTTCACGAAGATAAGTGACGTACAAAGAAGGTAGTTGTGTGTTTCGAATTCTGAGAAATTGTTGTTATTTTCTTGTTTGATGAGAAATTAATTATGTTAGAATTAATACGTTAAACTTTTTAAATTTTTTTATTAATAAAAAAATATGTTTATTTATATAATTTTTAAAAAATATTTAATCTATTTCTAAAGTTAAAAGCAGTTATAAACAAACATACCGTAAAATTTGCATGCAATTTATGTTTCTGGGACAGGAAGGCAGTGTGCCAATTTCATTTGACGACGGTAAGGTGAGTTTGAATTCAGGTTTTACATTTTCTTTAAGTGTAATCCGAACGTTAATTAGTTGTCGTTCATTTTTAAAATAGTAATTTTTTTATTTGTGTTTAAAATTTAGGTATTTTCCCGCTTCCTTTTCCTCCCCCCACTTGCAAATTCTAGAGTTCTACTTTCAAATCTTAAAAGCCAGGCATTTGAGTTAGCATGGCTTGACACAAGCTCAAATGGACCATACTTGGGTTACTAGTTGAATAGTCAAGTACGACATGGTACCAATAGTGTCATGTCCTGAGAAAATTGGGTCAAACCATGCGAGTCGGCCTGATTGACATTTCTATAGGTATCTACAATAAACTCTTGTAGAAAACGGTTGAAAAAACTTCACATGCTACTAAACAGGGATTGGGATATAACACTACATCACAAGTTTTCTATCTACATTTCACATTACACAATGAAGTTGTGATCACTCATAAGTTTTCAATCTACATCACATGGAACCGTAAAGTTGCAATAATAAATTTAGTTTTCTTTTATGTGCATGTAAACAGGGATAGGGATATGGCAATCCATATTGAAAATAGACTAACAAATTTCATTAGAAAAGTTAAAGATGTGATTTCATATGGACTTTATGATGCAAAGGGTTTCCTTTTAGTCGGTCTCCAACCATTGAATGGGAAGGGTATTTGTCACATCCCAACCATTAACTTAGCATTTGTGCACATGAAATTAGTTGAAAATAAATTGATAAGAATTCATTTCTTAAGCGAAAATGAATTTAATGCAAAGGTCTCTCAAAATTGATTCTAGTAGTCAAATGGAAATGAGTAAAGAAGTTCAAACTAATTGAATTCTGAACAATTCATATCTTATAAGCTAGGGAAATCAAGTGAATTCAATTTCTATGAATTCCATAACTAACAATTAAGTGCCCCATAAATAATTTGGAGCCAATGGGAGTGTCATTTTTCTCATTTTTGATAGCTCAACCCATTGCCCATTATTTATTTGGGACACCACTAGAACTTTCATCTTAAAAAGAGACATGCATAAAAAAGAAATTACTAAATGGTGGGTTTGTATCAACGAAATTGAGAAGAATTAAATTAAAGGGAATTCAATTCCACCCAAGTTGAACATTTGTGTAGTTCCTCCTCGACGGAATTCAATTCCTTCGTAGAATTAGACGAAATTTATTTAAAAGAAGAGTTCCCTTAGTGAATTGAGTGAAATCCTTCTACCCCCTCTCCTCCCACGAGACATCTTGTAACTCTGGCATCTCACAAAAAGTATATTATATGAATAATTAAATTTTGAAATACATTAACTTTTTACTATTTTTTAATAAAAAATAAATTCAATTTTATTATATTCTAT
>JAMKPZ010004994.1:0-20501 GCA_024699675.1 Amphibolis antarctica | reverse complement strand
GACCATTTGCGTACGTTACGAAAATTTATATTTAATTTTAAAAAAATTAAAAATATTCTATAATTTTAACATTTCAACGATAAAAAAATTTCAAATTTACCTTTTTATTAATTTTCAAGAAATACAATCTTCCTTCTATTGGTACAAACGATTTCAATTTATTTTTAACAATAATAATATTATATATATTTTTAATATTTTAATTATTACGTAATTTTAATTTTATTTGTAAAATTAACTTTAACACGTTATTTAACTCCTAAAATTAAGTAAAGTGAACTTCAAACGAAATCGTGCTAGACGAGACATCACGTGCGTGCGACGTGTTTTGCTCCGAGACGTCAACGTTAATTACTTTTTTATTTTATTTTAACGTTAATAAGTTAATTACTTATCACAGGCCCAGGAGGCCAGGATTGTTTCCATCATCGTCGGGTAGTGGGCCGGACTCCAATCCCAAGCCCGGTCCAACTTCACAACATTTTAGGTACTGCTGTCAGTCCGATTTAACCATTAATTTTGTATTTGTAAGCCATGGCCAGCTTTTGTTCTCGCTCTTATTCATAGTTCGTTTGATAATGAAGTGTAAGAGTAATTTTGTAAATAGTATTAGATTGTAAGATAAGAATATATGTATAATAATAATAATATATAAAAATTTATAAAAGATTAAAATAGTTCGTTTTCAAACGTAGATGTTATAAATCACACAATTACTGATCATTAAATTATATATATGCTGACAAAATATCAAAAACAAATTTAACACGATGTTTTTTTTTAAAAACACATCAAAAATGATCGACGTAAGTATTTTTAGCAAAAAAGATTGACTTATATTTTTTACATGAAAGGTTGTTGATTTGCTTTTTTCTAATAAAAAACTAAAGGGCTTAAATATCATTAGATAAAAGAGTCAACGAACAAAAGTTCCAAAAAACAGGAAAAAAGAAGAAGTTATCTGAGATCCAAGAACAAACAATCCAACAAAATTATACAATAATAATGATGATGTTAGGTTGTTGATTTGCTTGCCATTGATGTTTGGTCTTGTTTGACAAAACCCATGCGTTAGGTGGGTGATGTGGTTTTTCTTTTGTTAAAATTAATTGATCAAAAACTCATCTTTAATTTTTTGATGTGAGACTATTTTTTTCAACATGTTTTCACACTTGTAAGTCTCTCGTAGGAGTATTCTATACATTGACTAACTTTAATATTATATAAATTTTACCTTACTAAAACTAATTAGCCACCGAGAAATGATTCACAAGTGAGGTAAAGATCAATTTATTTCACCTTTTTTTTTTTTTTTGATGTGGGACTATTCTTCTTAACCAATCAAAAGCTCATGTTTCCTTAAGTCAACATGATTTTCTGCCGATTACAACAAAAATATTTACAAATCTCAACCATCTTAAAACCTGTCACATGATATTGAAAACCAGGTCTTGTCTGAAAAAACATAAAAAATTCAGCTTGTTAAACGTCAACCGTACGTTGTTGATTATCAAAAATAAATGTGGTCTTTTTTTTATTTACTTTCAACTTTTAAAAATAATATTAATTTCACGATGATATATATATTCTTTAATATACTTCTTTTATTATTAAAATTAATCTTTCTTATCTTTTTATTTCAAAACTGTTATGTTGTGTGGTGTGAAGAGAAGAAGAAAAAGACACCCAGCAGCCAGATGGAGATGCATGAATTCAAGTATTCAACCTTCTTTTCTTTGATTCTTTGGTTTTTTTTGTGTGTCATATATTCAAAGTCTTCCGTGGATGAGAACGTGAACAAACGCAAACCACGCGATAGGGTGGTTGCTTCCACGAAGCTAACTGAATTCCACAAAGTATTAAAAAATGAAGTTGATTTTACAAATGGATCCATAAACCTAAATTTCATTTTTATCTTAAACTGAGAAGAGAATAGCACAGATAAAAATGAATTGAATTCAATTTCATTGATATAAATAAATAATCTATAAAAATTAAATTCATTTTAATTTAATTTTTATGAATTTTATAAATTGAAGTTTAATTGAATTCTAACATTACCTTTTATACAAGTGACGGCTGAAAATTAAATTACATTAAATTCAGTACTTTTTGTACAGACCAGAACTTATCGTTGAATTTAATACAATAATAAATACATTTTCGGTGCTCAACTGGTGAGAGATAGAGAGCAGAGCAAAGCCGCACTTACCAAAAAAAAATCATTTATTAAAAAAAAAAGTACGACGGGTTTGGTTTGCCGGATCTCACGTGTTCATCTTCCCCGGAGACGACCGCCGCCGGCGTTCCGGCGTTGTCGCCACTCCCCTACCCGTCTCCATATCGAGATTCGCGAACATCTTATAAAATAACACTCGTCTGACTCGCCGCCTGCCGCCTGCCGGTCGACGACGGAGCACGAGGAGCGAAGAAAGAAGGCGACACGACAACGGATGTGGACGGACGGTGGAGATCCGCAAGCACGTCCACCACGGACGGACGGATCATTCACTTCTTTCTTTAGTTTTATATTTTTTTTAAAAAGTATCTTTATTTTCATGATAATATTTTTATTTTTTAATTTTTTTATTATTATCACAATTATTTTCTTTTCCTTTTATTTTAAAATTATTTGCTTGAAAATTATTTTTCTCTACATTAAACGAAACCCTTATTTGTTAACAGAGCTATGACTTAAATTTCACCACTAACAATTATAAAAGGTTAGATTAAAAGTAGTCATAAATGATGTTAAAGTTGCATAGTAAATTATAAAGTAAGAGTTTGTATAATGACGATGATATATAAAAATTTGTATAAAATTGAAATTAGAATTGAAGTTGACAAAATAAACAAGGTTTGAATCTCGTTATTAAATAGAATTGAATTCTACAGTAAATTATGAGATAAAAATTTATATATAAAAAATTTGTACGATGATAATGATATATAAAGAATTGTATAAAACTAAAGCTGAAGTTTGAAAAATCATTACTAAACCAAACTTAGCATTGTAAATCTCTAAATTATTTATAATTTTTTTCAAATAACCGTAAAAAATATATCTTTCACTGTAATTTACAATTTACAATTTTAATTTTGTAAATAATGTTAAAAGTAGTTTTGCAAATAATGTTACTATTACATAGTAAATTGTAAAATAAAAATTTATATACAGGAATTTATACAACGATATAGTATATGAAAATTTATACACAATTGAAATTAACCAAACAAATAAGGCTTGAGTCTCGTTATCAAATAAAGTTAAAATTTATAATGAATTATTAAATAAAATTTTTTACTTAAAGTTTTATTTATGAATTAGACAAAAATAAATTGTTCACAAGTTAAAATTGAATTGGGTGCAATTAGAAAGAGTCTATGTTTTTGAAAATGATGAAAAACAATGAAAACTTTGATTTATCGTATTCTACCATTTTACATTATTAATACAAATCTCTCTTGGAAGATTTATATAATGATGATAATAATATGTAATAGTTGTTTCAAAATTGAAGTTAGAATCAAAAATTAATTACTAAATGTAAGTCTCTGCGTTATTTATATTTTTTTTCAAATAACCGTAAATGATCTTTAAAATGTTAAATTGTAATTAAAATAAACTTGAATTTGATGACACGACGTCTTGAAAAATGAAGTTAACTTTTTATTTTAAAAAAATTATAATTAAAAAAAGCTCTGCCAGATGGACGGCTTAGTTAATTAATATTTATATCGTTATATCTAAACAATTGAATTATCGTTGGCAAAGTTATACCATACACGCTAAATGATCATTAAATATTTTCCTTATAAATTTTCGAATAGACGTGTAATCTATTATGATTTCATTAAATTGTTACTTACGGTTTTAACGAAGTAGTTGACATTTTACAAAATACCTTAAAGATTCAAGATTCTGCGAGATTTTCATGTAAATAAAATATTAAATTAGTAATATCATTGAGTACGTCATAAGTAAACGAAAATTAAATAATATTATTTTAGTTAAATAATGACAGGTCCAAATTCTTTGCACCGTACGCATTAAAAATCAAACAAAATCAGGTTCATTGCAAATAAGTATTTTGATTTCTTCCATTATTTGAAGTTCATATTTTAACTCGTAGATGTTAAAAATTACATGAATTACACTTGTCTAGACTTGTTTAAGATTAATTCTAATTAACTTTTAAAATTACTTTTAATGTCATTATTATTATTATTATATAAATTTTAATATATTAATTTTTATTATCCTAATTATTATATAAATTTAATTTTATTTATAAAATTAATTTTAATTACAATTTTGTATAATTTTTAAAACTGACATCTCAAACAAGACTGTAGTCTACTATACTATTACTTTGGAAAATCGTTTTCTATTTGCTTTTATTTGTTATTAATTTTTGAACGTGATAAATTATTAGGAAAAATTTAAAAATCTGCAGTCAACGATCAAGCTTTACGGCACACCAACCTACCCGCGATTGGCTGGCATCGTACATCTTCCACCGCGGAATCCGAATCTCACGGCCGTCGTGTTGCCAAACTATTAATAGAAAAATAATATTAACTATTTATTTTAAATCTCAACATAAATCATATTATTTTTTTAAAAAAAATTTAATTTAATTTAATTTTACCTTTACAACACATTTTTTTTCATTTCCGAAATTTAAAAAAATTCATAACTAATTTTTTAAATATTTATTTTATGTAATTAGAAAAAGAAATCTTTGTTTTTTTAATTTTTTTTTTCAAAGGCTGTTATAAATCGTAGAATATTCATGGTGAGTGGAATCCAATCCTCAGACCTCAGTCAGTTGGCACCGATCGCTTCCACACCTTTCCATCGTCCTCTCTGCTCCGGCCGGGCGATCGACGCGGCGATGTCGCTCCTCAACGACCTCCTCAACATCAACCTCTCCGACACCACGGAGAAGATCATCGCCGAGTACATATGGTACCGCTTCGGCTTCCTCCCCGGCCTCTGCTTCCGTTTTCTTTTGTTTTTCTCTTGATTTTAAGGTTTGGTTGATTGTTGTGGCCTTTCGACGCCAGGATCGGTGGATCTGGGATGGACTTGAGGAGCAAGGCGAGGGTGAGTTGTTTTCCGCTCGTATCGCGTTGTTTTCGTTTCGTTTTTGTTCGAGTGCAGCGTTTTTCGGTGTGATGTGCGTGCGGTTTTGATGTTTTTTGCTTTTGACAGACGTTGCCCGGGCCAGTGTCGGACCCGAAGAAGCTGCCGAAGTGGAACTACGACGGATCCAGCACCGACCAGGCGCCCGGTGATGACAGCGAAGTCATCCTCTAGTGAGTAGACGTTCTACTTACTTGTCTATCCCCTCCTTAAATCATTTATAAAAACATTTCCTCTTTTGTAGTTAGTCTAATAGCATTTTCCGGAATTTTAGTCCACAGGCTATTTTCAAGGATCCATTCAGGAAGGGCAACAACGTTCTGGTATTTCTTTCTCTACAACTCTCCCTCTGTGTGTGTGGATGGATCTGGGTGGATATGTTCGCGTCTGTTTGTAAAGTGATTTACGCTTTATTAATTATTATTATTGCCCTTTTTTTAGGTTATGTGCGATACATACACCCCAGCAGGCGAGCCCATCCCGACCAATAAAAGGTTCTGTGCTGAGAAGATTTTTAGCCACCCGGATGTCGTCGCCGAGGAGCTATGGTAACAAATTTTTTTTACCTGAAAGCAGTTGAAGTCGATATCTGCTTCTTTTACCGAAAAATTTCCTTTCGGTAAAACAATTATTGCGAGCATAGGGAAAACAATTATTTCCAAAAAAGTATCGGAAAAACAATTTCTTCAGATCTATTTTTTGGGAAGAAGGGTCTGCTCTGGGATTAGTTTTAAGAATTTTATGACTAAAGATTTCTACTTTCTTATGTTCCGTGGCATGTACTGGTAGTAATTTTTGGTAAGCAGTTACCAAATCGACGAAATAGAAACATAAATAAAAGAAATTTGACCGTTGACTTTTTATGCGCCCTGCACGAGTGAATAAATTTTTATTTTATTTGGTTGCGTACTAAGTTCTTCTACCATGCTGACATGAATCTTTCACCAACGTATGGTGCAAGTTGGCCGTTGACTTTTATGGGCTCGTTACGAGTCAATGATTCTTGCACCAACCTTTGTGTGGCTTGAAATATTTCTATTTTCCTTCTCCTTACAAATGCCTTTCGTTGGCAAGCATGCTATGCGTTGTACTTGTCACTTTTTTTTATCTTAGGCTTAAACAACTATCTATACCATTAGATGTGTAATAATTTTAATCAACTTTCAGCAAATGTATTAGGTGTTAAGTTTTCGTAAGTTTAGTCTCACATTGGTTAGTTGTATTTTATCATATTTGTGTAGTCTCTATATAAAGAAATATTGTCTTTGTTAACGAATCAAGTCATCTTCTACCTATTTTCTTCTTCTTTTTCACATGGTATTAGGGTTTGGGTTTTGTGAGTCTCAAATCGAGAGAAATCTTAGGTGGGGAGGAGGAATCCAGCCATCACCTCCTCCTAACCAACCATCCACTTTTCATTCTCCTCCTCCATTGCAAACCCTAGCAACACTTACCTTCTCCTACCCCTGTGGACAGCTGACCACCATTTCTCAGCTCATGGACAGTCGAGCAACTCCTCCACCTGTGGATAGTTAGGCAACTTCTCTGTCCCTCTCCATGTGTCTCCTTCCCATATGCAACTTCCCTTTCCATGTACCTCCATTTTTGCGAGCCTCTCCATTGCTACCTCTCCCTTGGCCAATGCCATGCGACTTACATGGACGACTCTCTTTGCCAATACACTTTACAAGGGTGGTGACTCTCTCCAGTGCCACAGCTCCTACAAGCAACTCTCTTCAGCCTTTTTCCTGGTGTTCGCAAGCAGTTCTCCTCACCAAGTCCTCTTCCGCCGATCTCTCTTTCCAATGCAACCTCCAGCCATCCCCATTCGTTGCCACTTGAACCCATAGGGTTGTAGACAACAGTAGTTGAAGGGGAGAAGATAGAGGGTCGAAGAAGAGAAGAAAAGAAGAGAAGATATCCATGTGGTGAGTATGTGTAGAAGAAAAGAGAACATCTTTTTTGGAGTCTATATTTTAAGCATGTCT
Source organism: Amphibolis antarctica (assembly GCA_024699675.1). Lineage (NCBI taxonomy): Eukaryota > Viridiplantae > Streptophyta > Magnoliopsida > Alismatales > Cymodoceaceae > Amphibolis > Amphibolis antarctica. The sequence goes on along the minus strand of JAMKPZ010004994.1, from coordinate 13,364 downwards.
TTTAAATTTGTAACAAGTTGAATGCTCCAACTTGAGGAGGATTGTTAGAGTAAATGATGTCTTAGGTGTTAAGTGTGTGTGGGTTTAGTCTCACATTAGTTAAATGTATTTTGTTATATCTATGTAGCCTCTATATAAAGAGGTCTTATCTTTATTAATAAATCAATCCATCTTTCACTCATTTTCTTATTCTTGTCCACACATTCATTTGAGCGTTGACTACTAGAAAAACATCTCTGTTCAGAACATACCAGGCTAACACATTCTACATAATTATCTTTATGGGCATCATCAAGCTTTTTATTCCAGCTGTCATTTTCATCAAATACTTCAGTTATTTTTAGCAATAGCAATGATCAATTTATTTTCTTTTTGGAACAGAAGAATTTTGTGAGATTGTCATCCTCATAATTTACTTAAGAGTGTTGTCATCTGGAACAATCCTTTTTCCACTTTTGTATTTTTATGAAAACTTTGGTCATGGATTCAATTCCGGATTTGTATATTTGTGATGCACTATTCTTAGAATTTTCTGAAGCAATGACAAGTACAATTTTGTGCAGGTATGGTATCGAACAAGAATACACTCTTCTTCAAAAGGAAGTTAAGTGGCCTCTTGGATGGCCAGTTGGTGGCTACCCTGGTCCTCAGGTTTGGTTTGACTCATATTCTATTGAAATAAATATCAAAGAATAACTTGTGTACCTAAATAATGAAATCATGTCAAATTAACAACTGACCACACAATGTTCTAAAATGTTTTCTTATTACATACCAGATAAATAATCGATAAAATGCAATATTTACCGTACAAGTCACTAATTACATGCCAAATTACTTTATGATATTTTCTCAATCCTATCATTACCAATACCATTCGATTTCTCCACCAGTATCCTATTATTTGTAATAGTAATATGCTTCGTTTAACTTCTGTTTTAAATTTATTTACAGGGTCCATACTACTGTGGTGTTGGAGCTGATAAATCATTCGGCCGAGATATTGTTAATTCCCACTACAAGGCATGCCTTTATGCTGGCATCAACATTAGTGGAATTAATGGGGAAGTTATGCCTGGACAAGTAAGTCTTCGTATTTTTCAAATACTTGTGATTTTAATCATTAGAGATGACCTAAGCATAAAAGCAGGCCAATATGCTTTGTTTCTTTTCTGTGCTAAATACTTAACATTCATGTGTTGGTTTTTAATCCAATATTGATTTGATATTTGATAAGGATATAAAATGCCCATGCAAAGAACATCATTACACTCAGATTTCGATATATCTAAGTTTCTTGTCGGTATCCTCAAGGCCAATAACTTTTTTCCAAACAATAATAATTTTAACAGTGGGAATTTCAAGTTGGCCCTAGCATTGGGATATCTGCAGGTGACCAATTGTGGGTTGCTCGATACATTCTTGAGGTGATCAGAATTGTTAACTGCATTTTCTTTTGATTTTGCCTAATCATTGCCATATTTGCATTCAGATAACATTTTTTCCTTGTTGTGAATGCAGAGGATCACCGAAATTGCTGGGGTCGTGCTTACTTTCGATCCTAAACCAATCTCGGTCAGTGCAAATCTTTACCCATTTTTCGGCATTCTATTGTCATTTATTTATCAAAAAAGGGAAATTATATCTAGAGTTAAGAAAAATAACCTCCATATGAAATTAAAAGAAAATTTTCATAAAACTATTATCTGCCTAATTGTACTTTGACTCAAAATGTTGGACTTGACCATATGCAAAAAGTTAGTGTCATTGAGATTTGTATGTTTAGATGGATGAGCGGTAATACTACAAAGTATAAATTAAAAAATGATTTTATTAAAAATAGAGTAGAAATTGCACTAATTGAATATAAGATAAGAGAAAATTGGAGGACAATAGAATATATCCTTCGAAGACAATAAAATATACATCGGTTAAGAGAGAAGAATTAATTAGTTCAAAAGAAATTAAAAGAAGTAGAGGAAAACTGAAAGTGAGAAAAGATTTAAATATATGCAAGTTAACTAATGTTTTGACTATAAACAGAAATATATAGAAGGTAGGATTCTCGTGGCCGAACTCTCACAATGGGAATTATGGTTTGGAACGTGTTACTGATATTGTTGTTGTATAATTTATGTTTGGTAATTGATGAAGTTCTACTTGAATAAACTAGGGTGACTGGAACGGTGCTGGTGCTCACACAAATTACAGGTTAGTTAAAATTTTTGAACTTTTGTTCCTCACTTTGTAGTTTCTGAATAATCCTAAATTGTTAATCAACCATATTGGAAAATTCTTTTTGCTGAATGTGGCATATATATATATGTTTGTAGTACTAAATCCATGAGAAAAGATGGAGGATTTGAAGTGATCAAGAAGGCCATTGAGAAGTTGTCATTGCGGCACAAGGAGCACATTGCCGCATATGGTGAGGGTAATGAGAGGAGGCTGACAGGTCGCCATGAAACAGCAGATATCAACACTTTCACTTGGGTAAGCAAAATGATGTTTTTTTCTAGATTCTGTGCTTGCCTCGGTCATTTTTTAACTCAAAAAATCGTCGTCGATGAACAAACTTTTCATAAGAAAAAAACAAACCCAAGTGTAGTTTTCTGATTATTCAGCGAAACTTCACATGCACACCTCAATTACACTAACAACCAATTAATGAATGTGGTTACAGGGAGTTGCAAATCGTGGTGCTTCCATCCGTGTTGGTCGTGACACTGAAAAGGAAGGAAAAGGTATAATTAATTCCCGTGTTGGTAGCGGTTTTTTCTATTTTAGAAGCAAAAAAAACACTTCTTCTATCAAACAGAGAGAGTGATTTTTGTTTTTAAAGGAAGTGAAAAATTTGTCTCGAAATTTCTTATGTTATCATTACGTTGAGAATGACTTTTGATTTTAATAGAAATGCTACCAAACGAATCCATAGTCTTTCATAATTGTAAAGTAGTTTAAACTTTGGTTTTTCTTCCCCTCTTGGTGTTTCAAACAGGTTACTTCGAGGACAGGAGGCCTGCATCCAACATGGACCCCTACGTTGTCACCTCCATGATTGCCGAATCCACCATTCTCTGGAAGCCTTGAAATCAAATGACGTGAACCTGCCGTGGCCTCTACATTACGCCAATAAATGTTGCTAGATTCTTCTCCCGGCACAATGCCATACCATTTCCAAGGTGAAAAGATGTGGTATTGGATTATTATTACGTTGAATCTATGCTATTCAATGAACATTCTATTTATCTTTCGCTTGTATTTGTAATTGTTATCCATTGTTTACTGTTAATGTGTGCTTTATGGAATAATTTCTTCTGTAGATGATATGCAAATTGAATGCTTTAAATCTTAAAGCTTGTGTAATGTCATCCGATTTATGTTGTAGCGGCTAGGACATTCCTGTTCCTACCAAAAGCTAAATGTGATTCTTAGACATTTGACAATATGAAATCACCCTATGTAAACGGTGGCGGCTTGTAAGGTTTCTAAATTTGGGAATACGGTGTTTTAATTTTAATTTTAATAAATTTTTGTGTATTATTATAACATAAATTTTTATCTTATAATTTATTATATAATTTTAACAAAAATATTTTTAAATTTAATTTTTTATTGTTTTGAAGTTGTAATACTTTGTTATCAAATTAATGGTTTATTTGTGTATGTTAGAAATTTGAGAAATAAAATTTTTAAAGATAGAAAAGAAAAAATTTCAAAAAATAGAAATATTTTTAGAATTATTTGTGTATGTTATAGGAATTTTAAAAAATTAATTTAAAATAAATTTATAAATATTTTATATTTTAATATTTTAAATATAATTTTATATCTTATGTGTAGTTAATGATAGTTGAAAGAGGTTAGATAAAATGTACAAGGTTAAGGAAGTTTGTCATGATGAAATTTTTGTAATTGTAAAATATTTTTGATGGAAAAAATCTATATTAATACTGACAGAAAAATTTAAAATTTTTTCATATTTTTTTTAGATGCATAGACACTGAAAATTTAAAAAAATGATTTTAAATTGTATTTTTCAAAAATGTTTAGGAGATACAAATTCCCCAAAATCAAAATTTATTGGAATGTTTCTAAGTTGTGCTTTTATTATTTTTCTATTGCCAATCGTGTGAGTCGGAAACAACCTATCTAGATGTTTCTAGAAGCATCGGTGTAGAAGATTCCACCGATCGTTAATATCTAAATGCATCTAGATGTTTTTAGAAGAAATTAGTTATGTTCAGAAGATTCGAACGGACGGACCGTTAATATCCAATCCGTCTTGAAGTTTCTACGAGCATCAGCCCCAAGTTCGGAAGATAGAGCGTTAAGATCCATGCCTCAGCCCATCTAGATGTTTTTAGAAGCACCGATGTAGAAAATTCCAATTAAACAGTTAACATCTAAACGCATCTAGATGTTTCTAGAAGAAATCAGTTGTCTGGAAGATTCCAATGGATCGTTATATTTTTATACTATAAAATTTTTTATTTTCAAATTTTAACAATATTTTTTTTTTCAAATTTTCCTCAAATTCATCTTAAAGTTTCTACCAAAAGTTCAGAAGATAAACCGTTAACATCTAGATGTCTCTAGAAGCACCAATAGCCGACCGTTAGTATCTAAACACATCTAGATGTTTCTAGAAGAAATTGGTTAAGTCTAGAAGATTCCAACAAACCATTTTTATTTGAAGATACCACCGACCGTTTTTTGAAGACCATTTCTTTAATTTGTCAATTTTTAGTATAATTGGTGAAACATTGAATAAAAATATGTTAAAATAAAACATTTTAACTACCTTTCTTTGATCCGCAATTTCTTTGTGGAGTACTTCTGAATTCATTTGAAAATAAAATTTACAATTTTTTTTACCATACAAAATATATGTTTTCACAAATGATATAATATAAGTAAAAATTTTCAGTCAATAGAAAAAAATTAGAAAAGAATTTTCTCCAAAATCCTATTAGCGTAAAAAAAAAAAAATTTCAAATTCACCTAAACTTTACCATGAACAATAAGGAAGAAGGAACTTTACAATAAGGAAGAAGGAACTTTACAATAACAAATACAGTTGGAAGATATTTCTCTTTCTTCTTTTAATTCTCTCTCCCTCTCCCTCTCTCTCTCTCTCTCTCTCTCTCTCTCTCTCTCTCTCTCTCTCTCTATTGTACATGCAGTCACTCACTCTCAGAGGTTACAACAATGAACATTTTTTCACCACGAGGCTTTTGCCCCTCCTCTCTAACATCCAACAAGCTTTGTTACCATTAAGAGGCATCCCCATGAGGTGGGCAAAATGGATTAGGGCTTCTCCACTCTAGGTAGCATGGGTTTTCACATGGAACGTTCAAGAGCATTCCAAGTCCATCCAGCCAACGTTCTTCCCGTTCGTGCATGATGGCTTCAAGGCCGAGAATTAATCCACTGCATCCCATCTTTTCCTCTACTCTTTCCTCCACCATGACCCCTTTTCAATCGCCACAGATCATATCATCAACTTGAGGATATATTGTGGCAAATTTACTTCTCACCTGGTAAAGAAAGAAAACACGGAGTTCTCTAAAAGGAATTGCAGTATTGAACGTCAGTCAGTAAACAAATTTCAACCATGTGTAATACAACATACACTGCTTTGTTAGCACACAGATGGGGATTTCCAAAGAATATAAACACTAAGAATTCTGAGAACACTGAACCATTGGACATCAATGTACAGTATATACAAAAAAGTGCAAGGTTAGAATGCAGACAATACTTTCTACATAAACTGCTCATAATAGAAGCATAAAGAAATCCTTTGGATTAAATGTACAGATTCATGGTGTTGAGGGAAGGAACTGTATTGCAATTACCACTTTCTAGAGAGGAAGAACTCGTAGTCAGAATGTCTGTTGATAGATTTTTGTTCTCCCCTATGAACTGATGCTCTAGCCATTACAGAAGCAGTCTGCTCAAGAGTCCTCAACCGCTCATTTAGAATTTCTGTAGGATTCAAGAATGGTTGTTCTTTTTTGTCGTCCTTGAACTTGTGTTCACTTTGTCGAAACCAGCATTCACCCTACAGTACAAGTACGAAACCTGTAATGTCTTCAACATGATGCTCTGCTAGTGCTACTCGTTTACCATATTAAACAAATTTATAAAGCTCAAATTGAAATGGTTTCTTATAAGCCATCTTAATTATCTTTATACGTCACCATCTTTTTTTATATTATTTATCATACTATATTGACCTCAGCGTTATATTTGACAAAACAATCAACTTTGCTGGATAAGTGGTTACAGTCATTTTCTGGCATGCATGTGATGATAAATCAAGTACCAGGGACTCTTGTATGCTCAGGGAACAAATAAATTATAGTGAGTAAAACGTAGGGTACTCCATGCTTATGCAACCGTTAGGAAAACCACAATCACGAAGAATGTTCTCTTGAAAGATGGTAAGAACATACACAATAATGATAAACTAGTGATGAATATAAATACCTTAGAATTGTAACTCTGCAGACCAACAACTGGAGAAATAATACGAATAGCATCACTAGGCTCTGATTCAGACATTCTCTGGATGAAATTTCCAAGAGAATGATAGGTCAAGAATGCAGCACGGAAGTTACCATCAGGTATTCGATAAATAGGATACCAGGCAACAGAAAACCTGAAAAAAAAAAAATTCAATGGAGCTCTCATGTTTTTTTCTTTTTTTTTCAATTATAACAGGGGCAGGCCCATGTGGGCATGTGCCCGCATATTAGATATTAATTTTTTTTAATATATAATATTACATGTACTAATATGTAATACATAATACTACATGTCAATATATAATATAGAATAAAAATAAATCTATGACAACTCATACCACACTTCTTCTGACAAAGCAAAATTGACATATCTTGCTCGGCTTTATCTTAAAATGATTAAACCCCAAAGGAAACTATATATATATATATTTGGTATTTATGAAAACATAACATTTTAGTATCTTAAGAAAATTACTAACTTTTTAATAAGTTCAAACTGGAAAAGGCAGTGTCAAGAGAATTGTATATTTAATCCAAAAAATGGAGGAAAATAACAAAGAGTTGCTAACCACGAAGCAGGATGAATATCCTTAATACGTATGTATTCCAAAATTGATGGATTCCCAAATATATTGCACATTGATGACACCTTGCGCCAAGTCAGCTCCTTTATTCTGGAAGTTCAATTAGCAAAACCTTGTTATCAGAATAGGAGAGGTAACCAAGTCATTGAGAGAAAAAGACAATGTTACAATGTTGAAATTCTGCAGCTGAAAAAATAACGAAGAGACAGTTCTAATGATAGATAAAAGGGAAGAGTTAAATTACAACTGACTATATGAATCCTTTTCTTTTATATATTTCTATCTATGATTAAATCTATAGTTAAATTACATAAATTTAATTTTTTTCTCACAATTCCTATTTTAGGTCTTTCTCTATTTCTTTTAATTTCTTCTACATTAATTAATTCTTCTTTCCTAACTAATGTATTCTTCAATTTCCTAAAGATATGACCAAGTCACCTCAATTTTCTCCTATTCTATCTACAACTGGTATAACTCCTATTCTTCTTAATGAAATCATTTTTTAGTTTATCCGTAATGGTATCAACACTCATCCATATAAGTATATGCATCTCAAAAACACGAACATTTTGCAAATGGTCATGTTTTATGGTTTAACAATTTGAGTTATAAAGTATAACTCGGTAAATAATAATTTTATAGAATTTTTAAAATTTTAAAAGTACCTTTAAATCACATAAAACTTTACAAGTATTTCTCCACTTTTTCAATCCTACTTTAATCCTTTGAATAGCATCCTCTAAAATTTCACCATTGAAACAAAGGAAATACAAGAGAAATTTGATAAAAAATAATCTTTTCATAAAGGCATTCATTTTGGGGAACTTATGGGCCAATTCATTTTAAAAACTGCTTCTATTGCCACTCATGAACAAATAAAATATTTTTTGAGGATTGTAAACAAAAATCATTGCTCACTTCTCAAAGAGTGGCATTCGTTGCTGAGGTGGCTCAGATTCGAAGTATTCAAAAAGCAGCTCTTTATCATGCTCCCTTGTGCTATCAACGGAGTGAACACACTTTTCATTTCTAGAGGATGAAAGTGGCCTATCAGGAGAGTGCACAGTTGCTTCTTTATTAGGTGACTTTGGTACTAACACAGAGAAGATGGGAAGAGTATGTGGTCGATTTTCTTTTCCTGATAATGAATTCACTCCACATGCATTACTTTCCTTGCGATCAAAACTGTTTTTTCTAGATAATGTGGCTTTCCCAAATATCTGTACAGCAGAAAGGTAGGGGACAAAATACGCATGGTATTCAAACCGTGCATTTCCTAAATTCTTCATAACATTATCCTCAACTTTCACTTCTAATCCATAGTTTCCAGGTTTTTCAAACCAGTGCCACAGGCTTCCTAAAGGCATGTCTGGAATTTGATGTTGGCATAAGGAGTTGCTAACCAATTGATTTTGAGAGCATGATTTGCAGCTAGAAATATTATTTACCTGACAAACAACAGGAGATGCTGATTGAAGAACCCTCTCAAATTCAGCAACTGGAGTGCCAGTAAGTAGATGATAACCTTCAGATATAGTCTGCAACATGTAAGCATCATTTACAACCTTCACTATTTTATCCAAATCTGTTTCAAGTCCAGAGAAGCAATGTTCCTTTTTTTCCTGACAGATATTTCTACTGGAGCTGCAATGAATCACATTACTTGTAGAGTCAGACAAACTTTTGCTGCCAGAACAGTCCTTTCTGTCAATTTCAACATCTACAATCTCCCTTTGAGAAAGTGAATCATCCACATGAACTATGTTCAATACAGCCACATCTTTTCTCCCAACAGGTATCCATTTTTGTGTTAGAGATCCAGAATTACGGTCCTGCTTGCAATGTTCTGCAGAAGCTCCTTCAGTGTGATGAACTTCTTTGAATGAATGATGATCACTTCTGATGGAATCCAGATCATGACAAACTCTTTCCTCAGACTTGGATGTCCCTTCCAATGGATTGGACAGCTTTTCCATGTTCTGATCAGAATCGGCATGCAATCTGTAAGATCTTCCATCAGATACAATTCCTTTCCCTGCCTCTACTTCTGATAAATGCTGTTCAACCTCATAATTGTGAGAAACTTCATTTTTCTGCAGCTCGTTACACTTGAAAACTTCACTAGAAACACAGGGTTCATGACATTCAACAATTATTGGCTTGTCAAATATCTCATCATGCTGCCCAGCAGCATTGGATTTGCCACTACGAGAGCCCTTTTTGTGGTAATGAGCGATGACCTGTTTTGAGGCAGAGCTAGGCTTCACTTTCAACTTTCCAGGGGCATTATACATTAATTTTTCACCATGAGATTTGCAAAGGATTCCATTTGGATGTTCAACAGTTGAAGGTAAGATGATGGTATCGGGTTGAGCAGCTGTTTCATCCAAACAAGGAATTTTGCAGGCCTTCTGTTTCCTGTTTACTCTTGATGTCGACAAAGAATTTTTCTTCACACTTATTTCAAGATCTTCATGAACACCTGGACGAAACAAGTTTTTTGGTCTGGAAACACACTCTTTGGCATCTTTCTTTGGGACTCTCAGCCAGACAGAATGACCACCATCCTTTGCAACCATACGATGAGTATTTCTGTTGTGATGCTTGTATACATTGTTTGAGCTCCCAGATCTCCTTCTGCCATCTTGATGCTTTGACCTATTGATGCAGGTGTTTTTATCCTTATTCTTTTCATACTCTTCATCATAAGAACTTAATATAGTCCCTGCATAGGAGGGAAAAAAAGGTGTCTGGCTATCTAAGGAACTAACTTTGATATTCTCCTCTAATATTGTTTGTGTTTTGCTATTGTCAAATCCATCATCAATGACATTTACGTCAGAGCTCCATCCAACCAAAAATGATTCCAGTAATGGAGCATTGTCTCGATCTGTATAACAATGAGAAGAAGCATAAATAGGTTTTACACTCATGGGGAACATATCATTATTGGAATTTGCAACTGAACCCGATTGCTTGCAGTTCGATGTTTCACAAGAAAAGTTTTCAGAGAAGAAGCAAGTTGGATCAGACTCTTCCATCTTCTCATTGCAAGATGTGTTCACAATTTGTGTTTTCAAATTGTTCAAGTGATTGCTACTGCTTCCTTCATCATCAGATTTGTCTTTTGAAATCTGCATATATAAGTCAGAGGAAGTTGCAGTGCCAGAAGACTTCTTGTCTTCAGAAATTGCTTCGCATGAGCAAGAAGGAACAAAATAGCCATGTGTTTCATTAAATAATCTTTTTTCACTGTGCATTCCAATTTCAGTATGTTCCTTATTGTGTGAAGATCTCTTGAATCTTTTACCCTTCTTTTTCCCCTTTTTTCTTTGATTTTTCTTATTAGACTTCTCAACTTTGGGAATATCACCACCCAAAACTTCAGAAATAGTCAAGCTTGAATTATTACATTCCAAACTAGGTGACTTGTTTGGTAGAAGATGTAGCCGAACACTGGAAGAATCCTTAAGAAGCCTACTGCTTTTATCCCTTGGCCCGGATTTGCTAACTATTTTATCCTTAGAATGACCAAATGAATCTGCAGAACCTGTACCAATTGGACAAATCATCTGATCCGGTTGATGTACAAACTGAACAAAGATAACTTGTGGAGAAAGTTGAAGCAATCCACCGCATCTACATGCTTTTGGCATCCCAAATGACCAAATGTAAGGGGTTCCCACCTAAAATCAAATTAAAGAAACCAGCATTAGTCATAGGATACTAAATCATCATCAAAAACACTTAAAATAACAAAAATTAGCACCATATAGGATGCTGAAAATATAATAGTAAAGAGATATGTTGCCATTTTTTATGGGTTATCATCTCATGAAATTGGAAGTGCAGACTTCAGTTCATAACTTTGAATTAACAAATCAAGAAAGTTGTGTGTGAAAAAAGGGAGAAGAGGGAAGCTTGGTGATACTACTGGCAAGTAACAGATTGCTGATATTTAGCCAGAATAATTCCAATAAAAGCCACCGAGTTTGTGACATGTTCTACTATGGATTTGATAATTAATATTCTATTCCGCAATTTTCAGATGTAATGTTTTATTTATGTCATTGCATTTTTCATTTTAAGGTTTTAAAATTACAATAGGCACTAGTATCAGCATGCATGGCTGATGATATTTTATGTAGAGAAATCTAATGTCTGAATTTAAAACACAGATGGAAAATCCTACAAAATTTGCTAAGGATCAAACCAGGTGCTGATGAAGAAATAAACGTGTGGGGGGAAGAAGCAAATGTAATTCAGACAAAGATAAAAACTGGACTAATGTGGTAACTTAGGAACAATTAATTCTTGCTTGAGCAACATCAACCACTTTGCAAACAAGAAATAAGTTCCCTGCATCTGCTAATTTCTGTTGCCCACCTCTCTTAGCCCATATTGGAACTCAAATTTTTCAGAATCATGATTTAGATGAACCGATGACTTAGACAAGTAAAAGACACCTAGAAATGAGACTAGAATCTTCAAGATCACACCAAATTCTAGAAATCTAGAACTATTACCTTCCATCAAAATTCGTCCATGAAAATGCAGTTGCTGGATGTTCCTGAAATCTAACTATTATAAGAACATGGTCTCAGACAAAAAAGGGGACCCATACATTCGTTACTTGTAAGAGATCATTAGAATTAAAGCAAAAGAAACAATTACAATATAAATCTAACCTCTGACCTACGTGTGTCATCACGCTGAATTGAAGATTTTATAGATGCAGCATAGCTTCCTCCATGTACAACATTTGCATCATCGTGTTTGGTTATGCCATATGAAACACTCTGCTTTTGCTGTGTCTGTGCACAGAAATCATCGAACTGGTAAGAAAAGGGGCTATACGTTTCAGAAACAGGAAAAAAGCAAGTGATATTGCTTGAAAATGCATGGAAGGGAAAAAGAATCATTTTGATCTTCTTTCTCACAGTTCACTGGTAAAAATAAATAAGATTCTATCACACAAATCACACGTCGTTTTTTTTTTTTTTTCCAAAATCACACGTCGTTTGATGCACGGTGATTGAGGCACATACATCCCAAACAAGAAAAAAAACAAGAGAAGAGCTGGATACCAATCATGATACCTCAAAAGCATGGTAAAGAGGAAGAAGTACCGAAATGGACATTCCGATCTTTAAAATTCGGATGTAATGGAAAACCATTCACTGCCGAAGCTCAAATCATGGTAGCACACAACCAACAACATGAACAAATCCACCCTCAATTTCAACCATTCGCAACGAGCACTGTTAAAGATCAATTGATTGCTCCAACATAAATTCCTCTGAAAAAAAAATACAACTCCTGCTTTCCCACCAATACAAAATCTAAAATAAATGCTTTGATCAAATACCACCAGATCTTTCTTTCTTTTTTGAAAAAAATCTTCTCCACCAACTACAAATACAAACAGCCGATAGAAACTTTAAGAAAAACAGCTTTCAACTACAAAGACCAGAAGGAAAGATCCACCAGCTTCTCATTCCGCTCCCACCACCATCATCTGAACCAAAACCCTAAGAAAGAAAAGAAAAAGCTGGGAGAAGAGAACCAAAAAAAAACAAAAAACGCAGGACAAAAAGGGCGGGTGGGTTCTGCTAAGAACGTACTCAGCCAGGAGTCAAATGTGGTAAACGCCCCCACCCATTCACCAAAAATTCTTCCTCCAAAATTAGATCTTTTCCTTGCTTCTCACTACCAGATGGCGCGCTAAATTTAGCATCATCGTGACACCCCATCATCTTCCACCTCCACCACCGCAACAACGAAAACAACTAACTACAAAACCAGAGTGCAAGATGACGACCAGGATGAAGACAGCGGTGATGAAGACAAACCGACCGCACGATCTCGCCGGCTAAACAGTGCGGCTCTCCACGCTCGTCCCCCCGCCTTCTCCGTCGCCGTCGCCGTCGCCGTCGCCGTCGCCGCCCACGATCGTTCTTGCTCGCCTGCCAACTTCCCTCTCGCTTTTCGGATATTTTCATCCTTCGGCTATTTATATGCCTCAGCCCACGTACGGTTGATAACAACAATTTCTCAGAGTTAAATTAAAATTAAAATTAAGATTTTGTTTACTTATCACTTATTATAATTTATAAAATTATTTTTTTAATAATATTTTTATTTTTTAATATATTTCTTTTATTATTCTAATTTAAAAAAATATTCACCTAGAATAAAGTATTTTTACCAAAGTATCAGAGGAGGATGAGTAAACGTACTTTAA
>JAMKPZ010004993.1:0-13391 GCA_024699675.1 Amphibolis antarctica | reverse complement strand
TAAAAAAAATTCACCCTAATATTTAAGTTAAAAAAAATCCACCTTGAATTATTTTTGTTAAACACTACATAATTAAAATCAAATTATTTTTAAAAAATCTACAAACTTCTTTCAAATTTAATCACCGTATTCATAATTAATGAAAAATTAATTAATTTTTATAAGTTAATAATACAACAGTTGGAAATGTGAATTTTTAAAGTTAAGGAAAAAGAGTACACACGTCTTTTTAGGTGAAGAGAGAGAATGTTTTAAATTTCACTTACATGAAAGAGTGTGTTTAATTAAAACGTCGGTCTTTTAATACAAATGTCCGGCCATTTAATATAAAATGCCTCTTCTCTCATCACATGAAATTTTAGGTTGATGAGAGAAGCAGCGTTTTAGTTTAAACGACTGAATGATTGAACTAAAAGACCGGCGTTTAATTATAATATTCAAAAGGCTAAAGTTTACATGTCACGTGAAATTTTAAGTTCACACGTGATGACAGAAGCGGCGTTTTAGTTTAAACGACCAGACGATTGAACTAAAAGATCGACGTTTTAATTATAATATTTGAAGGGCTAAAGTTTACATGTCACGTGAAATTTTAAGTTCGCACGTGATGACAGAAGCGGCATTTTAGTTTAAACGGCCGGACGATTGAAATAAAAGACCGACGTTTTAATTATAATATTCGAAGGGCTATAGTTTATATGTCACATGAAATTGTAAGACCGGCGTTATAACAGTCACACGTGAAATTAAACACAACGACACATGAAAAATAATCAATTGAAAAGTAAGTGTTTTAAAATATTTAATGAAAATAACTTTTAAAAATAATTAGTTAAAATCAAATTATCTTTAAAAAATTTCATCCTAATATTTAAGATAAAAAAAATCCACAAACATTTTTCAAATTTAATCACCGTATTCGTAATTAATGAAAAATTAATTATACGTACGTGAATGAATTTTTTCAGTTAAAGAAGATAGTGTTTTTAAATTTCACCTGCTGCATGAGAGAAAGTGTTTTGAAATTTCACCTATTGATGAGAGAGATTATTTTTAAATTTCACCTGCGACATGAAAGAGAATGTTTTTAAATTTCACGTGCACGAGAGAGTGTTTTTAAGTTTTTCAATTTCAACCGTCGATCGTAATCGGATGTCTACAGAAGTCACTTTTATAGGTGCTTACAGAATTCGTGCCTTTTAATAATAATATATAATAATTTATGTAAAATTTAAATTAAATTTTTTGTAACTTAAACTAAAGATCTTCTGACAAGTCAACTACATATTCGTATTCAGTGTTTTGATCACTCTTGTCTTTCCGTGAGGACCTGATTATTTAAATATAATTCTTGCGTTAAAAAATCTTCTTTAAGATAAGTACAATGAAAACTTGTTCAAAAAAAAGTCTACCGTTTAATTCGAAATTAACGGCTGAGATGCTCTCGTGGGGCTGGACTGCCGACGGCGTGCAATTTGCTTGTTACAGATGAAAAGGCCACATCATGTGTGAATCCTTATCTTCCCACGTCATCCCTGTCGGCCAAATGCTTAGCTTAGGCAAATCTTTTTGGTGTAGATCTGAGTATTTGCAGGGAAGGGGGAGGAGTCGGAGGAACAACTTGCTCGATCGGACGCGGGCCAGAGATAGGAGCGACGATGATGTCGCCTTCCGTCCTCCCGGTGAAGGAAATCCCCGGCAGCTACGGCAACTTGTTCGCGGTCATCAAGGACCGGCTGGACTACTACTACAACGGCGACGGCAACGACGGCTTCTTCAGGGCAAAGGTGGACAAGTACAACTCCACCGTCTTCCGTTCCAACATGGCGCCGGGTCCGTTCATGGCCAAGGACCCGCAAGTGATCGTCCTTCTGGACGCCAAGAGTTTCCCAGTGCTCTTCGACGTGTCCAAGGTGGAGAAGAAGGACGTCTTGACGGGCACCTACGTGCCCTCCACCAGCCTCACCGGCGGCTACCGTGTCTGCGCCTACCTCGACCCTTCCGAGCCCAATCACGCAAAGGTGAAACAGATGCTCTTCAAGCTCTTGGCTTCACGGAAGGACTCCGTCCTTCCGGCCTTTCGCTCCGCCTACTCCGCTCTGTTCGACCAAATGGAGCTGGAGGTTGCGGAGTCCAAGAGTTCCGACTTCAATGTCCTTAACGACAGGTATGCCTTTGAATTCATGGCCAACGCTTTTTTCAACCTTGCGCCGTCGTCAACGGAGCTGGGCACCACGGGCTCCGACAAGGCCAACAAATGGCTCTTGTTCCAGCTCCACCCATTGTTGACCCTCGGACTCCCCAAATTCCTCGAGGATCTGCTGCTTCACACCTTCGCCTTCCCACCTTTCCTCGTCGGCTCCGAATACAACGACCTCTACAAGTACTTCTCCAAGGCCGCCGAGGATATTCTAGAAACCGCCGTCCAACTGGGTCTATCGAAGGAAGAGGCAATCCACAACATCCTCTTTGCCACTATCTTCAACGCGTACGGTGGCCTCAAGGTCATGTTCCCCGGCATCCTCCGGTTCTTGGCCGAAGCCGACGAGCGATTCCTCGCGTCACTGGCACGGGAGATCCGCGACGGAGTCAAGAGTGAGGGCGGTAAGGTCACCTTGGCACTGCTGGAGAGGCTGAGTTTGACCAACTCCGTCGTATACGAGGCCTTGCGACTTGACCCGCCGGTGAAGGCGCAGTACGGGAAGGCGAAGGTGGACATGGAGATAGAGAGCCACGACGCGAGGTTCAAGGTGAAGAAGGGGGAGATGTTGTTCGGGTACCAGCCGTTTGCGACGAGAGACGGGAAGGTGTTCGAGGACGGGGAGAAGTTCGTCGGAGACAGGTTCGTCGGGGAAGAAGGGAAGAAGCTGCTCAAGTACGTGCTGTGGTCCAACGGGCCGGAGACGGAGAGCACCACGGTGGGGAACAAGCAGTGCGCCGGGAAGGACTTGGTGGTGCTCATGGGCAGGCTGCTGTTGGTGGAGTTCTTCCTCAGGTACGACAAATTCACGGCGGACATCGGCATCATTCACTTCGGCGCTCAGGTCACCGTCACCTCGTTGGCCAAGGCCGTCGTGTAATCAGTTATTTATCCTGAAATAAAGTCCAATAATTGTTCCCAAATGCTGCTGCTCTGTAATATTGTCCAGGTCACCGTCTGTACTATTGTTATGTTTGTACATCCGAACTTGTGATGTTGCTGCTCTGTAATAAATAAAGTCCAAAACAAAGAAGACAACCACAGAGCTCCAAAAAATCTATTTGCAAATGATTACAGAGGCCTTAAAAGCAACAAACAAATTTCTTGTTAAGAATATTTGAAAATTTCAATTGTGTGAACTTGATGAGAAGCCTGATTACATTTCTCTCCTTGCAATGACGTAGGCCACCCGCATGGATTATGTTAATTATCTTAGTAAAATTAAATATAGCAGGATAACATTGATTTTGTCCTTGAAGAAGAGTACTTACGTGTTATATATAAATATATCTGTGTGTGTGTATATATAAATACATATATACGTATGTATGATCTATTGTGCATCATTTGCGGATTTTTATTTTGGTTTCCTCTTCATGCAGATTATATTCCTTGAGGTAGGAGTCACTGAATAAAATTACATAGATGATAGATCTGTAAGAGCAATAGTGGAGACAATCTGCATTTCAAATTTCCATTTGTAGTGTATGCATAATAGATATCTTTATAGTGATGGTATTCTCGTTCTTCAAGTCAAATCCTGAACCTCTTTCTTCACATTAAACAGACAAGTTAATTAATGGGATCTGGAAAATAGGCAAGCCAGGCTGATCGAGGAGTTGAAATGTGGGTATTCTTAATTATGATTGAAAAAATTCTCCTGCATGGTGTTGAAAAATTCTTAATAAATATTCCAAGAAGAGGAGAGGAAAATCGAGAATTACCAGTAATCCCCACAAGAGCAGGATCCGTTGCTGAAGTGATGGAACCTCTTGTTGTCCCGGCCGATGATCTCCCTGGCCACGACCTTGGACATGACCTTTATCGCACTGTGGCAGTCCCCGCATATCCGTAAATTCTTCATCACCCTCAACGTCGTTCCCGGCGCCGTGTTGATGAGTCCGAAGGCGATGGCCACCCGCTCGCTGTGGTACATCAGCGCCCTCTGCTTCGCCTCCACGTCGATGTCGTGCAGCACGTACCTCGTGTCCGGAACGTACCCTGCCGCCCTAATCTGCTCGTGCAGCTCAACCACCTTCTCGTACGCCTCCCTCCTCTTTGGATCCACGTTCCTTCTGCTACTAACCCTGCCACCGAACTTCCCTGGGCTGGCCCAACATGCTCTGTTCGGCATTTCGTCGAGCACTTGGCGAGCATCCACCTTGCCGCCGAGCTTAAGGTAGAGCGCGGCCAGTTGATTGGCGATTGCGGGCGATCTGAACTTCTGATTCTGAAATCTTCGGAGACCATCCAACGAACTCGACTCGGCGCATGAGTGCAGCAGAGAAAGCCGAGAGTTGGTGGCAACGGCATCGGCGTCATCCTCCTCCTCCCGTGGTTGATGTGGAGTAAGGGAGGAGTGAAGGCCAGGCGTGCGTTTGGGTCGCTTGGTTGTCGTGACGACGGTTGTGGGGGATTTGGGTCGACGGCGAAGCTGAAATGTACCGGAAGAGGAGACGATTAACGGACGGCGACTGAAAGCGTCGGGTCTGGTGAACACGACAGCTCCTTCAGCCATGGCGATATTGGTTCGAGAGCGAGAGAGCAAGGAAGAATAACAAAGGTTTCGTTAACGGTAACGATCCAACGATAACAAAGGTTTCGTTTATTTTTTAATTTCTTTTTACTTCTAAAACCACTTTTAATAATAATATTATCATATATATTTTAATATATAAATTTTTATCATCTAAATTATTTTATAATTTAAATTTTATTTATAAAATTAATTTTAACTTTAATTTTATCTCACTTTTGAAACTAAAAAAAGGTTCCAAACGTACTCAAAGTTCTACAAAATATTTTAAAAATAAGCCAAGATTATGAAATCAAATCTTAAAAGTTTTAAAAAATATGTTACCGTCCGTCCAAACAACTTTTTGTTGGAAGAAATGCAAAACAAACAAAAAAACATTTTTTTGCAACATAGAAAAACGAAAACGCACCAGAACTTTGTAACCGAAAAAAAATCCATTTTTTTAAACATAATAGGGCCTAGTCCAACTATGTATTTTGTTTGATGGGTCCAATGGAAGCCCATCAATATACCTCTCTCAGATCAGAATACGGGCAGAATTGCAAGCAGATTATAAAATTGGTAATTTACAAAATCTGTTAATGGTAAGTGCTGTTAACTGAAAGATTGTGTACGCTTGGGACTTGTATGTCTTAATGTCTGTGCTAGTGGCTTGTTGGTATATGAAGGTCTGTGTGTATGTTTATCAATTAATGTAGCTTGCTGGAGATTATTCGGCCTTTTAGGTTATTCACCTCTTAAGCAGTCATGCAATGGTGCTTGAGCAAATCTTTCGGTAAGCAGAATTGCCCAAGCCCTTCCATCCTTTAAATTTGTTACCTAATCAGCTTATATTGGGAAAAACACCAAATTGGATCTTAAAAATCAACTTCTCAATAGTAAAATAAAACAGTAGAAAAATAATCAAAACAAGCAAACTTAATAATCATGGGA
This sequence comes from Amphibolis antarctica, assembly GCA_024699675.1. Classification (NCBI taxonomy): domain Eukaryota; kingdom Viridiplantae; phylum Streptophyta; class Magnoliopsida; order Alismatales; family Cymodoceaceae; genus Amphibolis; species Amphibolis antarctica. Next base: position 7,722 of record JAMKPZ010004993.1, on the reverse strand, counting down.
CCAATGGATTTACCTTAAAGCCTTCACTATAATGATAATAAATACGAATAATGTCTTACCTAATATTTAACTAGAGAAATCACTCGTGTCAAGCTTATAGCACAATAAACAATACAATAATAGGTAAAATAGATTTTACCCAAAACGACCTTTTATATTTTAAAAAAATCTATTATCATTTAGCTTTTTCAAAAATCGTGAAATTTGATAAGAATGAAGTTTCACGAGTTCTTGATTCACTAAATAAATTTAGGCTTAAATGAACTTTATTTTACCATTTAAATAGAACTTTTCCAAACAAGGTACATTGCATAAATGAAATGATGATTCACTTTTGAAATTTTTGTTGGGCCGGGTTCCTCCTCCTCCATGGACCTGCGGATGGCCCAAAATCTTTTTTTTTTTCCCGTAGGTTGATTGTAAGGTTGCGGATTTGGGGGGAAAATGGTAGAGAGAGAGAGAGAGGGTGAAGGGCGCGACCGATTTTGGGGGAAAAATCGGCTCCCGATTTCAACGGCTAGATCTTGTCGCCGGTCCCAGAGAAGACACGAGGAGGCGCGCAAGTGTGCGCGTGGCGTCGCCAACATCGACAGTCGACGGGAGAGGCGCGCGAGTGGCTCGTGCGTGGTGCCACCGGTGGTCGACAGGAAGAGGTGCGTATGTGTTCGGTGGATTGTCCCGCGCGGTGTCCCGTGTCATCGATTCTAGCACTTCCGAGAGGCGCGCAAGTGTGCGCGTGGAGTCACCGATCCCAGCGAAGACGAGAGGCGCGTGGAGTCACCGATTCCAATGAACATGTGGTGTCTGGCGTGTTACTCTGTGTAGGTGTGCACAAGTTTCGGTGGGCTGTCCTGTACTGTGTCCGGCATCTCTGTGCACAGTGCAACGGGGAGGACGGACGTGTCCAACAAGCCGGTGCGTGGGCTCCTCGGCATCAAACAGTGGAGGAGAAGCCTTTGCTATTATTGTGCAACTTCATTTGGTTGTATTCCTCTCTTATTGTTATCATTGTTGAAGTTTGTATATGCTTGTGCTAACCTCAAGTTGAGAGCTTGAGAAGAACAGACTATAATCCCTTGATAGCAGAGTGCCGGTTGCCTGGACCGAGAAGGTTTCGTGGTTTTTTCCTTTCCTCACACCGAGGGAGGTTTTCCACGTAAAATTCTTGTGTGTTGCTTGTGTTTGGTTTTTTGGTTGCTTTGTTCCTGTCTTGTTAGGCCCTCGCTTTTCTCAACAAGTGGCGCTCATCGTGGGGCAGGGGCCTAACCAGTGAAAGATGGAAGACAACACAAGTAGAATGATTTCTTTAAATGACACAAATTATCAGGCTTGGAAGGGGGAGATGGAAGATCTTCTTTATGTCAAGGAATATTACAAGCCAGTCTTTAACACAGAAAAGCCAGAAAATAAATCTGAGGATGAATGGAGAATTTTACACAGACAAGCATGTAGCTTTATGCGACAGTGGGTGGATGACAACGTGTTGAACTATATCAGTGGTGAGACAGATGCCAGTTCCTTGTGGAAGAAGTTGGACGAGTTGTATGCTTGGAAAGAAGGCACCAACAAAATGATTTTCATCAAACAGCTGATGCATTTAAGATATCGAGATGGTACATTTGTTGCTGATCATGTGAATACCTTTCAAGGTATTATAAATCAGCTATCCTCGATGGGTATTGTGTTTGATGATGAAGTTAGAGCCTTACTGCTTCTAGGCTTGCTACCTGACTCATGAGAGACCCTGAATGTTACTCTTTGCAACTCAGCTCCAAATGGAAATGTTACTTGGGACTATGTGAAGACTAAGGTAATTAATGAAGAATCCAGAAGGATCGTAGATGACTCATCTACTCATTCTGATGTACTCATTGCAGAGTCGAGGGGGAGAAGTAAACGCAGAGATACCGAATTAGGAAAAGGTAGAAGAAAATCCAGAAGCAAGTTTGCAAATGTTGAGTGCTTTCATTGCCACAAGAAGGGTCACACTAAGAAATTCTGTCGACTATTGAAGAGAGAAAACAGAAAAAATAAATCACAACTGCATGACAGTGATAGTGAACAGGGAGTTGCCTCGATTGTTGAGGAATTACTTATTGTTTGTGACGAATCTGTTAATCTTGTAGGTAATGATGAAACCGCATGGGTGTCAGATAGTGGTGCTACCATTCATGCCACATCTCGAAGAGATTTCTTGTCCTCCTACACTTCAGGTGATTTCGAGATAGTGAAGATGAGAAACAATAACAAAGCAAAGATTCTTGGAAAATGAGATGTGCAACTAGAGATAGAAAATGGTAGCAAGTTGATCCTTAAGTCTGTGAGACATGTTGAGGATTTAAGACTCAACATTATTTCAATTGGAAAGCTTGATGATAAAGGGTACTTGAGTAGATTTGGAGATGAAAGCTATAAGCTCACCAAAGGAAGCCTGGTAATAGTAGAAGGTAAAAAGATGTCTCAATTGTATTGCATTCATGTTAAACTTTTCAATGTTTCCATAAATACTTTAGATAATGAAGATCAAAGTGTGTTGTGGCACAAAAGACTTGGGCACATGAGTGAGAAGGGGATGACAACACTTCTGAAGAAGAATCTCTTACCAAAGTTGAAAGGTGTGCATCTGAAGGATTATGTAGATTGCTTGGTAGGAAAACAGCATAGAGTTGCCTTCAAAAGTCAACCTCCTTCCAAGAAGCCAGAGTTGCTAGAGCTAATTCACTCTGATGTTTGTGGGCCGATGAAGGTAACAACACATGGTGGAGCTAGATACTTTGTCACTTTTATTGATGATTTCTCTAGGAAAGTTTGGACTTATGTTTTAAAGTTCAAGGATCAAGTACTCTACAGGTTCAAAGAGGTCCAAGCTTTAGTTGAAAGACAAACAGGGAAGAAAATGAAGTGCATCTAAACTGACAATGGAGGAGAGTATTGTGGGCCGTTTGATGTTTATTGTAGGGAATAAAGAATCAAACACCAAAAGACTCCTCCAATAATACCACAGTTGAATGGTGTTGTAGAAAGGATGAACAGAACATTGGTGGAAAGAATCAGATGTTTGCTTTCACAAGCAAAGCTGCCAAGGTCCTATTGGGGTGAGGCCTTTATGACGGTTGCATATTTAATTAATCTTTCACCATGTTATTATATGTAGGGAGATGTTCCAAACAAGGCTTGGTACAATAGGGATGTCTCTTACAATCACCTGAAGGTGTTCGGATGCAAAGGCTTTGAGCATGTCCCTCAGGATGAAAGAACCAAACTTGATGCAAAGACATGACAGTATATCCTTCTTGGCTATGGGCAGAATGATTTTGGCTACAAGCTGTATGACCCAATGGCAAAGAAAATCATCAGAAGTCGTGATGTTGTGTTTGTGGAAGATCAAACACTTGAAGACATAAACAAGGCATAGGTTAAAGCAACACAAGAACAAGGAGACTTATTGATCAAGACCCAGCTCTTGTGATTCTAGCACAACAACAGGTTGAAGCTAAAGATGTCGATGATAATGTAGGCACGACTGAACAAGGTCAGGATGATACCGAAGCAGATGGTCATGACCAACAACCGGCAGTGCAGGAAGTTCCACCAACTATCCCTCTCAGAAGATCAACCAGGGAAAAGGTACCTTCCATCAGATATCCTTCAGATGAGTTTGTAGTGCTATTATCTGATGATGCAGATCCACAATGTTATGAAGATGCAGTGGAAGGCAAAAATGCAAAAGAATGGATGAAAGCCATGTAAGATGAGATGAGTTCCTTACATGAAAATCACACATATGATCTGATGGAGTTGCCTCAAGGCAAAAAGGCACTGAAGAACAAATGGGTCTACAGAATTAAGGAACAAGAGCACACACCACATCCAACGTACAAAGCAAGACTTGTGGTGAAAGGTTTCACTCAAAGGAAATGTATTGATTTTGATGAAATATTCTCTCATGTTGTGAAAATGACATCTATTCGAATGGTTTTAGCTTTGGTAGCAAGTCTTGATTTAGAGATAGACCAGATGAATGTGAAGACTGCTTTCCTCCATGGAGACTTGGAGGAAGAAATATACATGGAGCAACTAGAAGGGTTTGTTGAACAAGGAAAAGAAGACTTTGTGTGCAGGTTGAAGAAAAGTCTTTATGGTCTGAAGCAAGCCCCAAGGCAATGGTACTTAAAGTTTGACTCTATTATGGAAGAGTAAGGCTACAAGAAGTATAGTACTGACCATTGCATTTTTGTCAAGAGTTTTTCTCTTAACGAGTTCATTTACCTATTGCTTTATGTTGATGATATGCTAATTGTTGGCAAGAACAGGTCTAGAATTGCAGATTTGAAGAAAGTACTGCATCAGTCTTTTGCTATGAAAGACTTGGGACCTGTAAGAAAGATCCTTAGAATTGAGATTGAAAGAGACAGAAATTTCAAGAAGCTATTCTTGTCTCAGTGCAAGTATATTGAGAGAGTTCTCAAAAGATTTGACATGGATGATGCAGATTGTGTCAGTTGCCCTCTCACGACTCAGTTCAGATTGAACAAGAAGCAGTCTCCTACTACAGAAGAGGAGATGAGGGAAATTGAAAAGATTCCATATGCCTCTGCAGTGGGAAGTCTCATGTATGCCATGATATGTACAAGACTTGATATAGCTCATGCAGTCAGTGCAGTGAGCAAATTTCTAGCAAATCCTGGGAAACAGCATTGGAAAGCAGTGCTGTGGATTATGGGATATCTCTGTAGTACCACAGATTTGAGAATTTGCTTTGGTAGTGGAGAACCAACCTTACTTGGTTATATAGACTCAAACATGGCAGGTGATGTAGATGACTCAAGGTCTACCTCTGGGTATCTCTTTATCTATGCAGGGGGAGCTGTTTCATGGCAGTCCAGATTACAGAAATACATTGCTCTGTTGACTACAGAGGCTGAGTTTATTGCTGCTACTGAAGTTTGCAAAGAAATACTGTGGCTGAAGAGAATATTTGGAGAACTTGGAATGGTGTAAGACAAGTTTGTTTTACTAGGTGATAATCAAAGTGCTATTCATCTAAGCAAGAACCTATCTTTTCACTCCAGATCTAAGCACATCAAGGTGAGATATGATTGAATTCGAGACGTTTTGAATACTAAGGAATTGGAATTTAATAAGGTACATATAGATGACAATGGAGTTGACATGCTCACTAAAATGGTATCAAGAGACAAGCTGAGCATCTGTGCTCAGATTGCAGGCCTTGCAGACTGATCCATGTAGGCGAGTGGAGGGGGAGATTGTTGCGCTGGGTTCCTCCTCCTCCATGGGCCTGCGGATGGCCCAAAATTTTTTTTTTGTTCCCGCAGGTTGATTGTAAGGTTGCGAATTTGGGGGGAAAATGGTAGAGAGAGAGAGAGGAGAGAGGTGAAGGGCGCGACCGATTTTGGGGGAAAAATTGGCTCCCGATTTCAACGGCCAGATCCTGTCGCCAGTCCTGGAGAAGACAGGGGGAGGCGTGCAAGTGTGCACGTGGCGTCGCCGGCATCGACGGTCGACGGGAGAGGCACGCGAGTGGCTCGTGTGTGGTGCCACCGGTGGTCGACGGGAAGAGATGCACAGGTGTTCGGTGGACTGTCCCACACAGTGTCCCGTGTCGCCGATTCCAGCGCTTCCGAGAGGCATGCAGGTGTGCGCGTGGAGTCGCCGATCTTGGCGAAGACGAGAGGCACGTGGAGTCGCCGATTCCAATGAATGTGTGGTGCCCGGCGTGTTACTCTGTGCAGGTGTGCGCAAGTTTCGGCGGGCTGTCCCGCACTGTGTCCGGCATCTCCGTGCACAGTGCAACAGGGAGGACAAACATGTCCAACAAGCCGATGCGTGGGCTCCTTGGCATCAGACAGTGGAGGAAAAGCCTTTGCTATTATTGTGCAACTTCATTTGGTTGTATTCCTCTCTTATTGTTATCATTGTTGAAGTTTGTATATGCTTGTGCTAACCTCAAGTTGAGAGCTTGAGAAGAACTAACTGTAATCCCTTGATAGCAGAGTGCCGATTGGTTGGACCGAGAAGGTCCCGTGGTTTTTTCCTTTCCTCACATCGAGAGAGGTTTTCCACGTAAAATTCCTGTGTTGCTTGTGTTTGATTTTTTGGTTGCTTTGTTCCTGTCTTGTTAGGCTCTCGCTTTTCCCAACAATTTTCTTTGAATCTATCTACTATTTTAATCTTTTATCCAACCATTCAATTTAAAGAGTAACAAGTCACAATCTGATTAGTAAAATTTTTAGTTGCCGACTTCATTGAAATTCCAATCCTCATAGATGTACTCAACACCTTCAACTGGATGAAACCCAACAGCTTATTCACACAAAGTAATTCCTTCAATTAATGCGATGGATCCCACGCGTGGAAGACGTGTTCATCAATTCATCTTATTAGACAAATATGACAGTTTCAATGGATTCTGGGATGAAGAAGATGATTAGATCGACTTGTAATTAATCCCACTTGAAACGGCCACTCGAGATCCAATAGCATAATAATAATAATAATAATAATAATAATAATAATAATAATAATAATAATAATAATAATACATGCAGCTTGTTCGATAATTAATCTGCTACACGATTTTGCCACTGCAAGTATATAGACATATATAAAAATATATATGTGAGTTGGGTTGCCTTTTGGGTATACGACAATTCCTCTCTAGGATTAACTTACATATTGAATTGATGTAGTCGGCCGTGCTCGACCATCGACAGGATCCAGATGAAAATTGAAGATTCCAGATGCCAATTTCACCACATACAACCCAAAACCAGAAGAAACAATATTGAACGTTCTCTCTCTCTTTGTTTTCTTGACAAGTGCCGAATTTAATAAATAAGTTAAATTAAAATTCTTTTTAATGATTTTTTTTTTAAAATGCCTATTAAATGTCTTAATTTTATTTATTAATTATCATGTAAGACTATTTGTCTCGGTACTTTAGATACAAATATGAGAACGACAAAACATCTTATTTTGCTCCCTTTATCAAAATCCTTTTTTTTCCCCTTCCCTTTTGGGCCTTTCCTGAAATAAAGATGTTTCTCCCATCTCCCTGCAACCAGAAGGAAGGGCAATGGCGGATTTAAGATATCATTGTTTCAAATAAACTGAATATTGGTTTTAAGGCCACCGGCAAAGAAAAATAAAGCAAACAGAACCACGTATATATAAATATTCATTATTGGATCACGTATGCATAATTGGTGTATATAATTATGTGTGGTCTGAAGAAACGGACGGGAAGATGGAGCAAGCTTGTCGGCCGATCGTCAGATCATGTATCCATATTTTGGAGCACCACATTCTGATGGTGTTTCGCAGATCCGGATCCGGATCCGGCTCCCGCTGTGCACGTGTGGGAGACGTTAAATAATAATAATAATAATCCTCATAATTACTATATACGGGAGACCGGAGACGTCGTCAAGTCCAACATGTATCATGTTAAGGATATATTTGTGAAAGATTTTTTTCATCTGAAATATGTTTAATCTGAAATGTAAGTATAATGGCTTGAACAGGACTATTCTGAAATGCAAGGGCTTGATGATTTACACTTCAATATTAGAATGGAAGGGGAGGCTAGCCATGCTGATGGAGAAGGAGAAGGAAGTGCAAGTCCACACCATGCCATGACATTTTCTTCGGAGCATGATGCATATAAATTTTATAATGCATATGCAATGAAGAAAGGTTTTG